>NDFZ01005342.1:144034-179063 GCA_002192655.3 Mamestra configurata | reverse complement strand
AAAAAAAAAAAAAAAAAAAAAAAAAAAAAAAAAAGCACATTCGTCTACTCGTTTGTAAAATCCAACTTACCGCCCTAGTATCATAAATAAATATTGACGTTCCATATATGAAAATGGCGCGAATTTGCAAATGGCGCCACGTGCGCGTTAGTGAAAATCAGAACTAACCCTTTCGCCTCATTTTCTCTTTAGTATTAAAATGAGACAAACGTATTGAGCAAAAGCGCTTCCAAGGAGGTTCGATCATTCAGTTTATTAATTCTTGTAATGTGAAACTCCTTGGTGGAATTCTTATGTATTTTAATGGTAATTTTAAAAAACCGTAAAGAATACGCAATACAACGAGGAGTGCCGTAAAATATGTACTTAGATGAGAGTACCTATTGTACCGCACGTTCCATTAACGGTACGTAATTTTTAACTTTCGAACAATGTATACGGGCTTCGTAAATGCCTTTTTTGAGAAAATATAACGCTGTTGTTTCTTGACGGTAAGCTCTAATCTAAGGAACCATTGCCCACGCAATCTTAAAAATAGAGTGTTGACGGACTGACGGACTGACGGACTGACGGATAGAGGGCCAACGAAGTGATCCTATAATTTTTCGTCTTTTTTAACCCCCGACGCAAAAACGACGGTGTGTTATAAGTTTGACGTGTCTGTCTGTGTGTGTGTGTGTATCTGTGGCATCGTAGCTCTCGAACGGATAAACCGATTTTCGAAAAAACCCCCGACAAAAAATATGAAAAAGTAAAAAATAAAATGAATTGAGCCTTTTAGTTTAACATAGAAACGATTCCTTGGGCCATCGTGTCCGGGGACCGCTACTATACTAAGTCCGTAATTTTCAAAAAAAATTGCAGTCTCCCGAGGCGAAGACGCTTGGTCCAAAGAATCGTTCCTATATATAACTAAAAGGATCAATACATTACTTTATGAAGTTTTTTGTCGGAGTTTTTTTCTTCTTTTTAGGCCTTCGAAAGCCTATCCTCGAAGGTTTCGAAGATCATAATCAAGTAAGGTTAAAACTTCGGTAGTCAATAATCAATCATTCCTTATTTTGTCCCCTTTTAGGGGCGGAGACCAACTTCAAAGTGTTATCCATTAAAATAAGAATCATCCAAATCGGACTGCTGAATATCGGTCGACTTGAGAACCTCTTCCATTTTTTCTCGTCAATTAAAAAGTCAAATGGCCAAAGTAATCCAAAAAGGCCAAAGTCGATAATACCAACCTCATAAGTAGTATTCTTCAGAAACGCTTGCGTTTGATGCCTGATGCCATTGGATGGGTCTCTAAAGTCACTGGCCACGTACTGTATTGTGGTCTGAAGGAGGTTTATCTTCTCAACGCCCCTGGCTGCCACGTCATGGTCGTAGGAAAGAGATAGGCTGGAAATAATACGGAAAAACATTAAAATAATAGAGTAATTTTGTTATTATGACAAAAGAAAAAGAGAAAATAATAATAATACATTATTTACTGAGAGCAATGATGACTCATATAGTGTTAGTAACAATAAATGAACTTATAACTATGTTAGAAAAACAATAACAATTAGAAAAACACACACAACAAATAAAATCATTACTTCAGCATTCCAGCTGAGATACTGGAGCAACGATCTACAATTCGGCAGTCCAGCCTGCCAGCAATCATGCCCAGAATGCTGTTGGAACTGGCTCGCACCCTGCGCACCAAGGACGCACATCTGTTACGCATGAATGCATAAAAGCAATCAACACGCATTTCTGCAAACATCCCTGATGCGCTACAGAAGCGAGGCAATGAATGACCGACGCTAAACATAATGCGCTTGTGCTACAGGGCCAAAACGCTGGTTTTCAGCGACTGTATGTCGTTCACCGGAGCAGCATAAAAATAGGAGTAATAATATAAAAAAAACTTTAAATTGTAAAAAAGTTTTTATTTTACACTTTTTAGTAGGTACACCTACACCCACACCTAACAAGACCATAGGAAAGTCACAAGAAAGCCAAACACGCAATTTCGTTTACTTGGATGATATATTTTCTATTTCCTCCAGATATTTTGATTTAAAAACCAAACTACAAACCCGATTTTGATGAAATTTCTATGGGACCAATCGGAATGTATATCCTTTCACATGAAAGATGTATTTTTCTAATCGGTTTATAAATGACGGAGTTATGAGGTAACAAACACACACAAAAAAAATCATACAACCGAATTGAGAACCCCATCCTTTTTTAAAGTCGTTTAAAAACTAAATAAGTTAAACCTATTAAAATTTGCAACATACTATTGCGGAGACCATCGGCCGAGGTCAATCATTATTTAATAAAAATGTGTTTTGTCTTTGGATAAAACACATTTTTGCGCACAAAAAAAAATGAGGTGTGTCGTGTTGTACAAGGCAATGATGGACAAACGTATTTATGAGGCGAGGCCACTTCGAAACATATTGTAACACCAGCGGACTCACGCTAGTGCTACTTGTGATATTATTATAAAATGAAACTATATTTTAGATTTAAACTTTCATTATATTTTACGTCAGCCTTCAACGAGAGCTGGCACCGGAGTCTCAAATAAAAACAAAACATATTTTTAAATTCCTATTTCAAATTCTCTTTTACTTTTCGCTAGACGCTTCCAAAGGGCTACCTTGTCTGCCAGAGACCTGGAGCCAAGGATATCCTCGTCACAATATCTACATAACCAATAAAATTATAGTGTGGTCCCAATGTAAATCAATATCATATCACATCACATTAATATTATAAAGACGAAAGTTTGTGAGTGTGTGTGTTTGTTACTTCTAAACGCGCAAACGGTTCGACCGATTTAAATGAAATTTGGTATAGAGATTGTTTGAGTCCCAGGAAAGGACATAGGATAGTTTTTATCCCGGGAGTATGTTCCCCTGGGATAATTTTCGACATTCACGCGGGCGGTAGCTAGTAGTTATTTAAAACTCTTCCGTGACTGACTGACTGGCAGACAACGCACAGCCGAAACTACTGGTCGTAGAAAGCTGAAATTTGGCATGTAAGTTCCTTGGGGAGTGTAGGGGAGCACTAACAGGATTTTCCGAAACTACGGGAACGGGAAAACTGGGATATGCGCGTACGAATTCACGGGCAAAAGCTAGTTGAACTTACTCTGTATTGACAGCTAAGATGTGATCGTGGGTTTTGTACTGATAACTTCCTCTTAGTTCCACCGAACTCAGGCCTTTGTAGTCGTCAACTTCGTATGTTCTTTCCGCTGACGACACTGAATCTATCTGGAAGAAATAATAATCGATATAAATAAAATTTAATCGCTTAATGTGTTGCTAAGCGCAAAACTCGGCACTCTGGGAGTGCAACCCGTTGTTTTTTTTAAGAGGGTTCCGTACCATAAACAGAAAAAAAACACGTTTCTTGTATGGGAGCCCCCTTTTATGGTCCTTTAGACACAGTCCACTGACAGATAGACGGATGGACGGACAGCGGAGGCTTAGTAATAGGGTTCTAGAAAGAAGTTTATTTGTGCCAAAACAATCATTCGTTTAGTTTTGTTTTCTTCTAGTGACACACAGTTTTGAACGCACACTTATAGAGGTATGCGGTACAGAGAGTAAAGTACCGCATACCTCCACTGAAAAATGGGAGGATCCTCCTACCAGACGGTTGTTGTATCTGGTGGGCCACTGCCCGATGGTTGATATTCGGACTGTACTAACAAACACACAAAAATTACACATCACATTATGATTCCGGGATTTTACAGGAGGTATTATCAACTGAGCATTACTTACTTCCACGAACATTAGGTAAATATAGTCTACCTATTCCGTATATATCTCTGGTCATTACCATAGATCATGTCGTCGCGAAAAAAAAAAGTTAGGACCTGGTACTCACCACAGCTCTTCCAGAATAAGCTTGAGACCAGGGCACAGAGGCCCAGCTGTTTCTTGTTCTAGAAGTTGGCACCTTGAGGCTGGTATACTTCTTGATGATGTTGCCTTTTGAAAGGTAGATCATCGCGCAGATGTCGTCTAGGCATGGCTGAAAAATAAAACACGAATGTCTTAATTAGGAAAATCGAATCATCATCTGCCTAGCCTTTTCCCAACTCTATTGGGGTCAGCTTCCAGTCAAACCGGATTCGTATTTTACGTGGAGTGGCTGCCTAATAGACCTCCACAACCCATTAACTGGGTAACACGGTACTCCTTGGCAATACTGGTGTCAGATTGTCTGGCTTCTGACAATCCGTAACGACTGCCAAAGATCTACAAAGGACAGCCAAGACCAACGGCTTAGCGTGCTTTCCGAGGCAAACTCGGTATGTTAAGATGGTCACCCATCCACAGACCAACCTTGGCAAGCGTTGTTTAACCTTGATCAAACCGTACGGCTGTTGTTCTTTTAGCCACGAGCTCCTCACCAAAAAAATAGGAAAACGAGTGACAGCCAAAAAAATTATTAAATTGCAAGCCAGCGGGCGTTATTTAATTCCCTAAAACATTCGATTCATAAATGAAGTAATAGGAACAGAAAATCATATTTCATAATCATTAGCTTATTTTCATAGAACCGTCATATTTTTAACTCTTGAGAAACTAAAAAAACATGCGGGGCAGTCTTTGGGGACTGCCGATAGAAGTGAAAACTAAGTAACTTGTGAATTGTATCGTCGAGCTATTAGATTATTAATTTTTGAATTTGGTAAGCGTTCGGTGACGATGACGCGCGTTCCATGATTTTTGTTCACCCAAAAAGTACACATATATACACAGTATACATATAGCTCATGGAAAGCGTTCGGTGACGATGACGCGAGTTCCATGATTTTTGTTCACCCACAAAGTACACATATATACACAGTATACATATAGCTCATGGAAAGCGTTCGGTGACGATGACGCGAGTTCCATGATTTTTGTTCACCCAAAAATAATTAATCTAAAATAGAAAATCGCTGTCAACTGTTAACGCAGCACCCAAAAAACTGGTGGTAGTGCCACGTTGTACGAGTATGACAATGCTTAGCCTCTGTCCAAGGTTAAAGTCAGCCCTTGGCTCACCAGGGTTGCGTAATTTGTTGACAGTTACCGCGGCCCTGGAACGCCAAGGGCATTTGCAGGAACACAGGTTGGCTTTAGTCAGTAAGAGTCTGACACTCCTTCCCGCTCCGCCCAGAGCAGAAGGAGTCATTTGATGCCCTTGGCTCATACGAAGTGTCAACTAGGCCTTTGAACACATCTTTAAATCGTGCATGAGCACTCGGACCCCACAATCCTGGAGATTCAACCACGAACGGCTCGAAAATTTAATTGCTAATTAGAATTGTTATACCTCTATTTCTACCGCTTGAGGTACTCAACAGCCGAAAAAGAAGTAAGTGACTAAAGAACTGTAAGTACCAACCTCATTGACAGAATAGGTTCCAGCGTTCTTAGTCAGTTGAAAGTTGATTGATATCGCTCGCTTCAGGTTCACAGACCACGCTGGTTCCTGATGCCCCACGTATATTGACTTTATGTATCCATTTTCCTGAAAAAACCAAACATTTAATTTTTCTTGGTTATATGAGCTCCTCAGTAACATCTTAAATAAGACCATGGAATACAATAATAATTTGGCCCGTTAATGTAGCTTAAAACTAGCCAAAAAGCTAAGAAAAAGACCAAGTTTTTCCGAAATAATAATAATATCTTGAGACAACCACACACGGTCATCCGATCCTAAACTAGGCAGAGCCTGTGCTATGGCAACCAGACAACTGATAAACACTCTTATATTTCTAAATACATACATATTATAGACAAATTACACCCAGACACAGAACAAATGGTTATGCTCATCACACAAAGATTTGTCCTGGGTGGGAATCGAACCCACGACCTCCGGTTTAGCAGTCATGGTCACTAACCTCGACCAACAGGCCAGTCGATAATAAATGAATATAAACATTAAAACCAAACGAGGTTTCACAAGAGGCGGTTCATGAGAGTAGACGCGTATCCTTGAGTGGAGACAGCGAATTGGCAAACGAAAGGACGCTCTTAGGTGAGGTGGAGAGACCATTTTACCAGGGTGACACGTTGCAGCTGAACGAAAAATCGTAAGGATCGATCGAATATTGGACAACTGATGAAGCCTTCGACCTGTGGACTGCTATTTATTTATTTATCCTTTTATTTAGGCAACTAAAACCCGCAGAACAGATGGTCGATTGGGCCTGGAGTGGAGACCGCGTTCCGGAAGACGCAGCGTTGGAAGGCCTCCCACAAAGTGGACCGATGACCTGGTGAGGGTCGCGGGTAGCCGATGGGTGCGAGACGCACAGCACCGGTTGTTGTGACGACACTTGGGGGAGGCCTATGTCCAGCAGTGGACGTCTTTCGGCTGATATGATGATGATGAAAACCCATAACACACCATACATTTATGATTATGAAAACACTAACTATAAACTAATACATATAATACAACAAACTTAAAAACTACTGCACACGAAGTGACGGCGTCGTGTTACGCAGCGAGGAGTCGTGTAGCCGGCTGCGGAAACGCCACAAATAAACAAACGATGGGGAGTGACAGTAAATCAAATGATTGCCCTGTGATATACCTAGCCAAGGGCAATGAAGAGATAGTAAATTACCTGGTACTCCAATTCCCATGGTTCTTGCAAAACTTTATCATCAGAAGTCTCCAGATCACGCACCGAGCCGAAGTTGGTGCAGCATACCGTTTTCTGAAAATAATTACCCTTTAATTTGTAAAACTAATGGAATTGTATTGTTTAACTTTCCACAACCCGATCAATACGTGGATGGGTCATAATTTGCGATGAAGTTGTCATAGAACTATGGTAGGCAGCCTCCACTGCAGGTAAGTCCTGACGAAATTCGAGCAAGGCACACAGAAATAATCCGTGAGCCATTTATCTCATTCTAATCATCAGATTTGCTACTTAATATTTGATTTTTTCGAGCAAGCGTTTGAGTCGTGGGTATTTGTTATTGAAGCCAAGAAGAAAGGAAGTTTGCCCATTAGCATCAAAATGTACAGTCAACAAAGCTATTTGGTATACAGGCAAAAAAAAAATTTTTTCCACTGCTACGCGAATATTTCTTTCTAATGTATTATAACTTTTTAAGCTTATAGCGTACTTACGAGTGTGGTAAAGACGCCATCACATGAAGCTATCCGAAACTGTCAAATTTTCCCAATCAACCTTGAACCTAAGGCGTTAGCGATAAAGTTGAAAATCTTTTAAAAAAAATTGACAGATTGTTGTAGATTGATGTGCTGGTGTCTGTACAATAACGGTCTACTCAGCACACTCATAACATTGTTTAAAAGTAATTGCAAGTCTTTTTTTTGACGTGACAACGTCTAATAAATCGATGAACGCCGGCTACACGCACGAAAAAGGATGACTCATTGTAACGTTACGATCATTTCATAAATGTTTTGTTATGACGTTGTCACGTTAAACTAGTGTCCGTAAACCGACTTTACAGACAGTCAATTTTCTTTTTAAGGATGGGAAATCCATCCTGGGAGCGACCATGAAGGGCGTGTCAGACTCTTACTGACTAAAAGCTCTTTGCGTTCCGGGGCCGCGGTGACTCTTTCGAACAAATTCCGCACACCTGGCAGAAGTTAGCTGCCTGCATACCAAATAGCTTTGTTGACTGTACTATAGTAGCTGGTGTCTATACTGGCTATTGGGTGTCAGCATATTTATTGTATGTATTTGTTTTTTTATTATTATTTAAATATATATATATATATATTTATGATTGTTGCATATTTACCCATATTTATACTTATTATTTTATTTTGTATATTTATTTTATATGTTCTCCGTGAGTGCATCCGTGGCACCACTGACTGGCCCAATAAAAATACCAACGCTGCGTTATTTATTTTTTAGATATTGCAACATAAGCTGAGATAGGGACCATTTTGGCCTCGCACAGATAATTATTTTACTATATGATTATCCATGTTTGTTGCATTATATTACTGTTTAGTTTTATTTTACTGTTTTGTGCGAGTTCTAAATAAACATTTTTCTTTCTTTCTTTCTTTCTTTCTTTCTTTCTTTCTTTCTTTCTTTCTTTCTTTCGTTCTTTACACATACACCTTTTTAAACAACTACAAATGTATTGTTCCTCACCTCAAGTTCATCCAAAGACAGCCTCGCCTTCGTAAAGTTATCGTACACCTGTATATGCAGGTTCCCTTCCAGCTGCCAGTACGTGGTGCTCTTTCGAGGGTTCCAGGTCCCGGTGGACACGTTACTCTTGAGGACGAAGACGTACTCTCTGTGTTCTTGAGGGAACAGCAGCTTGAGGCCCGTGTTCAGTGTGGTGGAGACGGTTATTGTTGCTGGAAGGTTTGAGAAATATTTTAATTTAAACTGTATGTACAATAGTGTTACATAGGGTGAAGTTAAAGCAACAAGGCATTCTCTACCAGTCAACTTTTGAGATAAAAAAGATTGAATATTGATTATTACTTTTTTTCCCTAAAGAAAAATAGATTTGAAAATAAAACTTTTATTTTTTGCTTAGTCATTATAGCGTCAAAGAATTCGTCCTCGACGCGGACGCTGTCAGCTAGTAATGTGCCCAAGAGACTGGCGGCATTGCCACGTTGAATGGCAATACTTAGCCTCTGGCCAAAGTAAAAGCCAGCTCTTGGGTCACGGGAAGTGTCAACCAGCCGTTTCGAAATTACTTTGAAAAGGCTGTGAGCACAAGGGCCCCACGGCCCGAGAGTTTCAACCCCAAACGGCTCGAAAATATAGTTATCAATAAGGTTGACAGAAGTTTTGGTTTATACTGTTTTGTCATCAACAATACAACGTTCTGTATGGTGTCGGACGTAAAAGAATAGAACCATCCCATAACTTCCCGTGGGTGTCGTAAGAGGCGACTAAGGGACTCACCAGAGAATGGGCAGCAGCATTCTCTGTGCATTGCAACAGCTACACTGCGATCGCCAACCCGCCTGCCAAGCGTGGCCCCCCCTTTTTGGGAGGCCTAGGCCCAGCAGTGGACGTCATTCGGCTGATATGAAGACGTCCACTGCTGGAGTTAGGCCTAGAATAGCTCTTTCCTCCTCTTTTACACCCTTGAAAATGGAACTCTAATAGGATTACTCGTGTGTCTGTCTGTCACAGACGATTTTCTCCTAATCTACAAGACCGTTTTAGTTGAAATTTGTGACTCAAACACGGACGCATAACGAAAATAAATAAATGAATATGGGATCACTGATGGCGTGCCGATCCGAGTGTTTAAGCAGAGTGATTGAATTGTACTACAGCTAGTGTTTTTGAGAAATAGTTTGTTATACTTACCAGTGAAAATTAAGAAGATCTTAAAATACATTTCGGTGGTAGTCTGAAAATAAAACAAATCAATTATTTCAAAACCATACTTATGGGTCGTCTATTATCAAGTTGTAGGTGACTGGGCAGAAAAGCAATTTTTAGGGTTCCGTACACAAAGGGTAAAACGGGACCCTATTACTAAGACTCCGCTGTCCGTCCGTCTGTCTGTCTGTCCGTCTGTCACCCGCTGTATCTCATGAACTGTGATAGTGAGACAGTTGAAAATTTCACAGATGATGTATTTCTGTTGCCGCTATAACAACAAATACTAAAAAACAGAATATAATAAATATTTAAGGGGCCATACAAAAACGGCAACAGGTAGACGCTTGAGATATTCACAGAATATTTAGTTATATATTCACTTTAAAAATAAATAATTAAATTAAAATAAAGCAAATGTTTAAGTGGGGTTCCCGTACATCAGACATGATTTTTTTGCCGTTTTTATAGATGGTACGGAACTCTTGGTGTGCGAGTCCGACTCGCACTTGGCCGGTTTTTAAAAACCTATCGATTTTCTGAGTTCGGGTGACTTTACAACTTAAGAGATAGGTCATGCCAACGGTCTTTGTAAACACATAACCCGTTCGAGCTTCGCCGCTTCGGGTTATGTATTAAAAATAATTCACCAACATAGACAACTTTTGGTCCACAGTATGGGTTAGTAGCACTTAATACTATGTTAGTTAAATTTTATAAATATTAATTTATTTATTACACATTAAAAATAAATAAAAACTATAAAAAATCAATTCCAAAATTAAAAATTAAATTAAACGCTTATTAAAATCAAATGATTAAACTAAAATCAAATTAAAAATCAAAAATTTACTTCAAATCAAATCAAAAATGTATTTGAATTTAATTCAATTACAAGGTTCGGTTTCTAAATATCTTGGTGTTCGATCCAGCCCGTCCCTAGCTGTCCTCCCCCTAGCGACGACCTAAGCCGAGGCCCGTACCCCACAGGGGATTTAGCATGTAGTCGCTTAGTTTGTAAGTTTTTTAATAAGCCCTGGCTGGAGGCTTTAATATTTATATAAGGGCCGCCACTGGCAAGTCCGGTTAAGCAGTCGACAACCTCCTAGATTGAACTGCGAGAGGTCACTCAAACAAAAACGAAAAAAACGACGAAACGTGCTTTCGAGGCTCGGAGGAATTTCGAAAGTATGATAAGATGGTCACCCAATGCGGCTATAATTGTTTAGCCTCGAGATTATCATTTACTACCGGTACTTCATCATCTTCCTGCCCTTATCCCATGTTACTTGGGGTCGGCGCAATATGTTTTCTTCTTCCATTCTGTCCTGTCAGCCGTCACGCTATCACTAACTCCCTTTTCTTTATATTACTACTAACACAATCCATCCATCTTTTCTTTGGCCTCCTCGACCATTTATTATATTTCACTAGCTGTGCCCGTGGCTTCGCTCCCGTCTCCTCCCGTCAACCGTTACCTACCCTACTCTACCTACTCTACCCTATCTATCTACCCTACCCTACTTTCCTACCCTGCCTACTTACCTACCCTACATACCTACCTACCTACCAACCATTTTTTTTGGTTTTTAAACCTTCCCTGTAATCTGGCGAACAAAACAAAAAAAGAATTAGCCAAACCGTTCACGCGTGATGCCGTGACCAAGGGAAATAGGGATTTATTTTTATATATTTAGATATTATTTATTATAAACCTACGATGTTTGCAGTAATGCGGTGATATGCAGAAACCTTTCTCGTTTATTGCTCTTTCTTTTTGAGAAAAACCGTATCAAAATACGTTGCGTGGTTTAAAAGAAATAATCATAAATAACGCTTGCCGAGGTTGGTCTGTGGATGGGTGACTATCTTAACATACCGAGACTCCTCCGTGCCTCGGAAAGCAAGTTAAGCCCGGCTGTCATTTGTAGATCTTTGGCAGACGTTACGGATAGTCAGAAGCCAGACGATCTGACACCAGTCTTGCCAAGGAGCACCATGTTACCCAGTTAATGGGTTGTGGAGGTCTGGTAGGCAGCCCCTCCACGTAAAATACTGGTATTCAGCTGAATCCGGTTTGACTGGAAGCCGACCCCAATATAGTTGGGAAATGGCTAGGCAGATGATGAAGCGTAGAAACAGGCAACAGCTATTTTGTTTTATACGTTTTAGAGAAGATACTGACACAAGAAGGAGAAGAATTGGAGACCGATATAACCACGGTCACCGACCCCTAATACCAGCGTCATATCCTATTTTGGGCGACACTTAAATCCAGCACTTGACTCCAAAAACTTAACCTTTTAAAACCAGACTCACTTACTTTAAATTTCACTTTCACTCCGAGTTTAACACTTTCACTGCTTGAAACGACTATAATTATTAATAATTATAAATATTATTAATAATTATTATTATATCACAGTCCGCGTTGTAATGTGTTCGGACATCGCCGCTTAAATGACTCCGACTTCGTAGTGGTGGGAAAATGGCATAAGTGTGAATTTGGGATATTTATTTATTCTTGCCAATTTTTCATTTGCGTCTTATTTTTTTTCTTTTCTTCGTCTTCTGTCATACTCCTTGGCAAAGGCCCCCATCGTCCTCTTGCACCTTTGACATCCCCGCGTTTTCTCTTCTAGTTTTATTTACTCTTTCACGTTAGTAGCCCAATTCATAACCATTGCTTAGTTTAATTACTGATTAGCATATTTATATATATTTATTTAAAAAACAAGCAACCATGTTTTAATAAATAACTAACTAACTATATACACTAGAAATAAAAATAAAAACTTTTCACCAAATTAACCCTAAAATGGCGTCAATTCATCCGCATCGCTGTCGACCCAAAAGATGCGGCATTGCCACGTTGTATGGCAATGCTTATTCTTTCACCAAGGTAAAAGCCAGCCCTTGGGCCACGCGAAGTGTCAACTAAGCGTCTTGAGAGATCTTTAAACAAGTTAGATTAGACAACACTATTAGATAAGAATATCTGGGCTCAAACTCACGATCACTAATTATATAAAGTGAGAATTAGTCACTGTGCCCTAAATCACTCAAATATTTTTTTTTCAAATTTACAAAATTTAATAATGTATTTATTTAACAACTTATGTACACACTATTAATAAAAAGATAAGAACAAGTAAACAGAAATAAGGTACAAAGTTGATGCTTAAATCATCATCATATTCCTGCCCTTATCCCATGTTACTTGGGGTCGGCGCAACACGTTTTTTTCTTCCATTTTCTCCTGTCAACCGTCACGCTATCACTTTTCTTTCATATCACTCCTAACACAATCCATCCATCTTTTCTTTGGCCTCCCTCTCCCTGTCCATCCATCCACTTTTATAATCATAAATCTTTTAGTTACGTGCATTTCATCCCTCCTCTTCACATGACCATACCAAGATAAGCGGTTCCCTTTTAACAGGCGCCACTTTGAAGCTACCTCTAATGAACGATGATGCTTAAATAATAAAAAAATAAAAAAACTTATTTTTCTCAATTCTGTACTTACACCACTTCCCCACCAACTGTCTTATCAAACAGCGTTGATAAGTCACTTGACCTCTAACCCTTATAATGAAAGACTCGTTTAGACCCACCCATTATACACTGAGCCCTCGCATCTCATAGTCCTACCTCAATCTCAAGTTAATTTCTTTACCCCAAGGAGGGGATAGAGCTCAAGGTATTTTGGGAGAGCTGTAGTACAATTTCTTAGAGTTTTATGCAAGGCCGCTTTAAATGAAAGAAAAAAACGTTAAGGTGAGTCTTCGGTGCTCTTAATCATCAAGCTCTCTCGTATTAGAACGTACTACATAGAACCGTACGTATATGTCACCGGATAATTGCAAACTCCGTAAGATTATAAACTATCTTGAGAGATTGTAAACTCTAGATCAAGTGTAAACGGAACATTTGAAATACTTTTTTACGCATCAAACTTTGATAATCTGTAATTTCCCGAAGCACAATGCACCCAACATTACACTAATGTACAGCACACACTTATTTAGGGTCATATATGGAAACAAAATATGAGAGGCTATGATTAATCACCAGAGAATGGGCAGCAGCATTCTCTGTGCATTGCAACAGCTTACAGCAGTGAATGGCTTTCGGCTGATATGATGATGTGCCTCTAAGTTTGTGGCCCTTGAGGTCGGCTTAGAAAGAGGAGGGGAGATGACCTAGAAGCCCATTGCAAGGGCTGGTTCGAGGTCTTTGGGAAAAGAATACTTTAAAGGATTTGGGAGATGCCTTTGCGTGTTGTGCTGTTCCATAAACGAACACCTGAGGGCCTATCCAATGTGATATATGGGCCTACAACGCCCTCCGTGTTCAGTATAACAATGCCTTTCGGGTGCTGTGGCGGCTGCCGCGGTTCTGTAGTGCGTCGAGCATGTTTGCCGAGCCTCGCATAGATAGTTTCGAGGCTGCCAGTGCAAAAGAACGGAATCCCTGATGCGTATGATACGTGGAAGCTTCAACAGCATTCTGAAGGTTACTGTGGAGAGGCCAGACTGCCTTTTTCTGATGCACTGGTTCCGTAGACTTAGCTGCGGGCCTGCTGCTGAGGAAAGATATTTGAACTAGCTTTTATGTGTTCTGTAGTAGTTAAGTTTTGGGTAAATTAAATAAGACTAAGTAAGTGAAATTGAATGAAATTATTTAAATGTTATTAAATTAAATTGAATGAAGTTTGATTATTTTGGATTGTTAAATTGGACTGTTGAATTAGTGTTTATTTGAAATTGTTTTTTAATCATTATAATTAGAACTGTTCTCTCGTAAAGTCGTACTAACATAGCTCCTAAGTACTCGCTACTAACTCATATGGACTCTTGTTCGAAATAAAGTGTTTGATTGATTGATTGATAACAACTGCCGAAAAAAAAGGAATTGACGAGGGTTCCAAACGTTGTCAAAAAAAAAAAACATGTCAAATTTTTTCGGTACTGTTCTACATTGGTTTTAGACCTTTTTAGGGTTCCGAACATCTATGAAAAAAGGAACCCTTATAGGATCACTCGGTTGTCGGTCTGCCCGTCGGTCACAGCCAAATTTCCCTGAATGTACTGGACCGATTATGTTGAAATTTGTAAATAAATAAATCAGTTTTGGGGGATAGGTATAAATCAATCTTGATGTCACTTTTGGGGGATAATTTAAAATAATAAAAAAACAAACGCTTAGTTGACACTTCACGTGACCCAAGGGCTGGCTTTTACCTTGATCAAAGAATTAGCATTGCCATATAACGTGGCAATGCCGCCAGTCTTTTGGGTACACTTCCAGTCGACAGCGATGCGGATGAATTTTTTAACGGTATTTTAGGGTTAATTTAGTTAGGAGTTTTTATTTTTATTTCTAGTGTATACAGTTAGTTAGGGTATTTATTAAAACAGGTTTGGATTATGTTGCTTATCAAAAAAAAAATGTTTTTATGAACACAGAATTTTATTTTAAAATATAGAGGCCAAGAATAAAATGTTCCTAATAAGAAGTCTAGGGTCAAATTTACATGTTTCAAAAGTGACATTCGTTCGGAACTCTTTGCAGGCGAGTCCGACTCGCACTTGACCAATTTTTTTTTTCTCTAGCTACTCATATTTTGCCTCGGATAGCTTAAGCTTGACATAAGTACGTGGTTTCTTCCACCTACCATCAGACGAGACACCATGTTTACTGTTATCTGTTTTTTATTCAAAGTAATATAGATAAATATAGTGAAGCGTATAATTTTCAACCCGCATACATTAGTGTTTGTAGAAGAAATCATTGACTATTTTAACATACAAGGAGATATTCCGACTTGGCTTGTTTATGATTTATTTCACGCAAACATTGTTTTTTTTTAATCTCAAATAGCGGGCGAACATGTCGTAATAATGTACAAACGCGTAACAGACAAAATAAATCATTGGTCATCAAAAAATTCATCCACATCGCTGTCAATGGCAAAAGTGCCCAGAACATTGGCAGCATAGGAGCAGCGTTGGAAGTCCCATAAGGTGGACCGATGACCTGGTGAGGGTCGCGGGTAGCCGATAGATGCGAGACGCACAGGACCGGTTGTTATGGCGATACTTGGGGGAGGCCTATGTCCAGCAGTGGACGTCTTTCAGCTGATGTGATGATGATGAATATTTTTGATTGACTTACTAAATCCAAGGAAGCACACTCCCTCACTTGGACCTTTCTGGCAGACACACAAGCCCCACCACGACGCAACGTGGGGACACCCGGACGGCGGGCGTTGGGTGGCTCGCTGTCCGGTCACAACCAGGCCTGGGTCGATGGCGCGTTGTGTTCCACGCACGCCTCAAAGAGATATCAGCATAGGAGACGGGGCCCGCAAGAGCCAGAGCCTGCCAGGGTTGCGGAATTTGTTCGAAAGAGTCACCGCGGCCCTGGAACGCAAAGGGCTAGTTAGAAGGAACACGGATGGGTTTTAGTCAATAAGAGTCTGACACGCCCTTCCGCTCCACCCAGAGCGGAAGAAGTCATTTGATGATTTCCCATCCTTAAAAAAAAAAAGTCTATGTTCTTCCAGACAGTTAAAAAATGTTTACAAATACATATTTGCTAATAGAAGTATCACGTCGTTACCAACTTGTATAAATATCACCATTCCCTGTACTTTTCATTCAGTTCTTTGAACATAATGTCCCAATTCATTGTGGTTTCATTTATTATAACCATTTTGTTGCATAATGGTAAGTTTTAAATCAAAGCTACGCTCGGCATAGGTGACCATAAATTACGGGTGTGATGCTAATTCGTCACATTAGTCATTCCGTCTCTATCCCTAATACGTCTCATTCACTAATACGTCACTTTGTATAAATATATAGACGCTTTTCTAACCCGTCTCATGCATTAATTCGACATATTCCCAATTCGTCTGACGCTTATATTGCATGTACAATTAGGGACAAAATTATAAAGCGCTATTGTTCCTAACGAAGCTCGAATCGAAGCGCTCGAGGCTAAATATTAATAATTATATAAAATTATTATTAATGTTATATTATTAGTATTATTTTTGAAGTGAAACATTCTTTAAAAAATGTTAAATTTGCGTCAGGACACGTGACCTGATCGAAAATTCGTAAGACGGAGGGAGAGTAGGAAGGTACGAAAAGGAAGTAATATCCCCCTTTCTTTCTACCCCGCGGCGAAAATTTGTGCCTCAATGCATGCATATGCAATTCGTGCGAAATTATTCCCTAACCATTCCAAAAGATCAAAAATGCACAACGTTAATGTTCAAGTTTTCACTTCTGCCAGCACTCCCGGAGTGCAACCCGTTGTTTTTTTTTTATTAGTAGCTGTACGGGTCGATCTTCAAGGTTAACCTAAACTTGCCGAGATTTGTCTGTGGATGGGTGACCATCTTAACATACTAACACTGCTCAGTGCCTCGGAAAGCACGTTAAATCCTAAGTCTCTGCTGTCATTTGTAGATTTTTAACTGTTTTTACGGTGGTCAGAAGCTAGAATTCGGTCGATTCTGTAAACAAGTCGAAGTGAAGGCTTGAGTAAAGTGATCATGAGCTGAGCTGTCAAAAAAAAAAAAAACAATAAGCTAAAATAATAATAATGGATTCACACATGAAAATAAATTAAGATGTCAATTAATTCGGATTTAAGTAGTCATTCAAATTATAATAAGTAGCACATATAACATAAAAAATATTTAAATTGCTTCTTAAATCCAGCTAAATCTAACAGCCTAATTGACTTTTTAATTTTATTATAAATTTGTTGCTGATTGTCCAAGTATTGATGGACTCTGTGCCTTCAGCAAAAACAGTTTTTGTTTGGTAAGTGTACTTCGATGGCGCTTTATGTTCCACGCTCGCCTCAAAGATATCTCAGCATACGGGACGGAGCCTGCTGGGGACAGGGCCTGCTAGGGTTGCGAAATTTGTTCTAAAGAGTCACCGCGGCTCTGGAACGCAAAGGGCTTTAGAAGGAACACGGGTGGGTTTTAGTCAGTAAGTCTGACACGCCCTTCCGCTCTACCCAGAGCGGAAGAAGTCATTGGATGATTTCCCATCCTTAAAAAAAAAAAAAAGTATGTTTATTTCGATGGCGCGTTGTGGACCACGCGCGCCTCAAAGAGATGCCAGCATAGGAGACGGGGCCCGCTAGGGCCACGGGTAGGTTTTAGAAGGAACACGGGTGGGTTTTAGTCAGTAAGTCTGACACGCCCTTCCGCTCCACCCAGAGCAGAGAAAGTCATTTGATGATTACCCATCCTTAAAAAAAAAAAGTTTGTGTATTTAAACATTTATTTTTATTTTTCCAGAAGTGTTTGCGCTAGAAAAGGTTTCCAGACAGAAAAGGTTGGTTTACAATTTTCTAAATCTGCAGGTTACTTATGTAGCTCATTTCGAGATGATTCCCTAATAATTCAATCAATTGACGTCCAATTTCAGTATCAACTACAATTTGTCGAGTGATATAGGATCCCGGCTGATCTGAAAAGTTCAAGTTGTCCAAAAATTTGATATAGAATATCATCTCAGTGACAATCAATATCAAAATATAGTAAAATTAGAGATGGAATTGGAGGTCTTAATAACCCAAAGGTTGACTGGTAGAGAATGCCTTGATGCATTAAGTCCGCCCATGTACCACTATTGTACATAAAGTTTAAATAAATAAATAAATAAAGTATACATGAAGTCAGCTGTCAATCCATACAATGACAGCGAAGTGACAGTTTATTCAAGCTCAGTCACAAAAATGCCACAAATTTATCACCTTGAATAGCTGTTGTTTCTACACTTACCAAAATCCACAACGTGTAACAGAATAAACGCAATACCTCTTAAGGGGTCATTGTACTCATTATTATGAACAACTTTTATATGAGAACACTTCCCAAATATTTCTGTGCACATAACTCGACAAAATGTACTGAACAGTTGTTTTTTTTTTTTGCGTTTCGTAGTTGGTCCCATAGTAAAAGTTGTCCATGTCCATATGATGAGCACAATGTCCCCTTAAGAGGTATTGCGTTTATTCTGTTACACGTTGTAGTAAAGGGTCGATATAATTTTGGAACCGAACCTTCTTATTGATGAAGTTGCCCTTTCTTTCAGATGCATAGTAATACAAAAGCAGACAGGTGGTAAGGCAGACAGTGGAGAAGGATCTGATGATGAAGACTATGATTTTAAGAGACCAGAGCCTAAAGTACCATCACCTGATAGACTAAAAAGTGATAAAAGTGGTGGTTTAAACAGAAAGAATGAAGTTGAAGTAAGTTTACACCAATTCGCACTAAACGTTTCCAAACGTCTTTTATAATGCGCACAGCAAAGGAGTGGAACTCTCTGCCTGCGTCTGTGTTTCCGAACGCATACAACCCTAATCTCTTCAAAATTAGAGTGAACAGGCTTCTTCTGGGTAAGCTCGCTCCATCGTCGACTTTGTCTCTGTCATCTATGACCTAGACTAGAGTCAAGAGCAAACCTATTTTAAATTAAAAAAAAGTATTTTTAGTATAGGTACATACAAAGTGAAATACGTGAGTAATATTTTCATCTCATGTCTTTTACAAGCTTCACAAAGTTAGTTAATGTAAATATTCTCTACCATAAATTCGAAAAAATTTGTAAACTTAAAGTACAGTTATTATCTGTAGTTTTGGGAAATAAACATATTTATTATTCCATTTATTCATTTAACACAAACAATTAACATAAAATTATTATTTTTTAAATTTCAATATAAATTATAAAAAAACAACATTTTAAAATATGAAAATAGTAGCCCACCGGTATTGGGCATAGGGCCCAGAGAGAGGAACCTCTTAACAACGCGAGCCGTGTCCAGAAGTACTGTTTTCTGAATCAATCCCTTAATCCAGTTGCGTAACGAGAGGTTCGTGGCTATTTGAGAGGCCGTTGGCTCACATGATTATCGGTACAATGATTGCCGAGTTCACATCCCACATTATTATAGTTAAGATTTTAATTCGATAAGAGCTTAGAAATATAGCGAGAGCATTTTTTTTTAGTTGCTATAGAAAGTGAGAAATCACTCTTTCGCTCTCATACACTTTTCGTTTTTCAAAGCTAAAATAAGATAATGTTACGCGCCAGAATTAATGTCGGGTACATTAAGTTACTACTAGCGCCATCTAGTATCGAGTAGCAGAACTAGTAGAGTCAAGTATTATAGACATTTCTTTGACTGAACATTTTACACTTCTCGATATCTGGTCAATCGGTAGCGGTAGTTACGAGTACATTCCAGATGTTTCGAGAATAGACGTTTCTAGAACTAACTGTCCTATATAAGAAGTGCGTAGTCCGCGACCGAGTCAGTATTGGATTTGCGATACAAGCGAATACTTCGGAAGCGATCTTCAGGTGCGAATAAAGTGATCAGTAGTGAACTTGTGTTTCATAATTAGTGAGTTTAAAGTGGTAATAGTGTTGTTAAATTAAAGTGTCATTTTGGTTATTTAATCGGCTGTTTTTATTGTCACGAACCCCAAGCTCGTAACAATAAGTTAACCCAGTTATCGTGTGGTTTTAAATCTGGGACAGACTCGCCACCAACATAGTTAAAAATATGCATCCAAGTAACATATTTTAAAGATGAAACAACCCCTCTGACGTCACACATTTATCCCCTCTACCGAAGCGAATAATCACAATAGGGTGTAAAAACCTTAAAAATAGGTCACCAAGGGTTGAAATCTTCACTTTAAAAGCATTTCACCCCCGACCGACTACATTATTCAAGGATTTACAACCCCTTTTTTGAGTTAATGAAGCTAGAGGGTAGTTTTATGTGGTTAAGCAAGTGGACCGAGGTTAGGAGACGGATGGGTGGGTTTTTAGAGCAGGTATTGTGGATGATTTTTACGCTCGTGTGCGTGTTTATTTTTAGTTCGTCGTGGTACCCTTTTTTAGGTGCAAATATTTGTTTGTTGTTTTTAATAAGTTTTGGGTTGTTGTCGTTTCGAAAATGAGTATTAGACTGAAATCCCGGAGCTGTCAGACCTCCCTTCTTTGCTCACTAACAAAATACGTGGGATAAAGTAGTGTTAGTATGTAGTTTTGAGATATGCATACGCAGGACCTGCTTGCTTGGGCCAACGGCCAATTTTTTTTGTGATGTTTCAAAGGTATTTCAGTAGTCAAGGAGGTAGTTTTGCCTCTCCCAAATCCTTTCAGACTTTGGCTTTCATTATTTGCATCTACTGAATAATATAATAATATCTATAATAATATTTTGGGACAACTCACACACGGTCATCTGATCCCAAACTAGGCAGAGCCTGTGCTATGGCAACCAGACAACTGATAAACATACTAATATATTTCTAAATACATATACCTATTATAGACAAATTACACCCAGACACAGAACAAATGATCATGCTCATCACACAAAAATTTGTCCTGGGTGGGAATTGAACCCACAACCTCCGGTTTAGCAGTCAGGGTCTCACAGGCCAGTCAATATATAAAAATAAACTATGCCCAAATGTCTGCCTAGTGAATAGGATCTCACTCGAGATGGCGACCAGCTCTTAGACTATGGCAATATGTAATCAGTCGTCCAAAAACAGCACCCAGACTAAAAAAAAAGTGATTTTTAATGGCTTTAGCACCTGATACCTAGAAATCGGCCGTCGGTCCAAGCTAGCCGGTATGCGTATGTTAAAAGTACATACTGTTACGAGCTTGGGGTTCGTAATAAAAACAGCCTATTAAATAACCAAAATGACACTTTAATTTCGCTCTGGGTGGAGCGGAAGGGCGTGTCAGACTCTTACTGACTAAAACCCATCCGTATTCCTTCTTGTTCCCTTTGCGTTCCAGGGCCGCGGTGACTCTTTCAAACAAATTCCGCAACCCTGGCAGGCTCTGGCCCTAGCGGGCCCCGTCTTCTATGCTGACATCTCTTTGAGGCGCCCGTGAAACACACCGCGCCATCACGAGTGCCATACCTACGCTCGAAAACATAGAACCCTTTGTGTGAGAGTCCAACTCGCCCTAGTCCGGTTTTTTTCATTTATTAACGTTTTGTTTTCAGATAGTTCCCCCAGAGCTGCTATATAAGAAGATACCAAACAAGGTTATGTATCGACGATTACGAATGAAAAATCGACTGCTGAGAAATAATTTCGAAATGTGAAGATATCAAATAAGTTTGACTGATTGAACGAATAAACGATGATTTTGTTGACAATGTAAAAGAAAATATAATAATAACTTTATATGTGCATTTTTACCAACTGTTTCATTAACCGACTTCCAAACAAGGAGGAGGTTCTCAATTCGGTGGCAATTTTTTGTTGTTGTATGTATATGTCACCAGAAAATGGCAAACTCCGTAAGATTATAAAATAACTTGAGAGATCGTAAACTCTCGATAAATTGTCTACTGAACATTTGGAATACTTTTATACGCATCAAAATTCGATTTGGTCTGTTCAGATATGAGCTCACACCAACAAGGACCAATGAGGAGCCAAATTCCCAATTTAACTATCACACCAAAACAGATGAATTGTAGACTAGGGTGCTGATTGGTCGCCATTTTATGTCAGTCCCCAATTTCTCGGAATGTCTTCGACTATCAAAGTTTGATGCATAAAAAAGTATTCCAAATGCTCAGTAGACAATTTAGTAAGTTTTTTTATAATCTTACGGAGTTTGAAATTTTCCGGTGACATATATATACCTATTACTCCGAGGTTTCTGATCCGTTTTACGTGATTCTTTCTCATTCGAAGTGGTATACTTGCCTTTTAGCCCCGTTGAAATTTTATTCAGTTTCGCTCAGCTGTTTTTATTTTATGAGCATTTTTCTTACTTGAATGATATAATTACGTCGCCCAAATAGGCAAAATTAAATTGGGTAATTTGGTATCACAATAAAAAAGTGAATAAAACTTTTTACAAAATAATATAACCAACTTCCAAATAAAAACACTACAATTTCTAAAATAACTTTAATATCGGAATTCCGTTTCAAAAACTAAAAACACCGACTTCTGAAATTAAAGTTAGTTTCGATTTTGTAATGTTTTATTTGGAACTCAAAGGGGGGTGTGCCATAATCATCACGCTTGGCAGGTGGATTGCCGATCGCAGTGTAGCTGTTGCAATGCACACAGAATGCTGCTGCCCATTCTCTAGTGAGTCCCTTTGTCGCCTCTTACGACACCCACGGGAAGACGGAGACGGGAGAGAAGTTTATATTGTTGATGTGTCCAAAAAAATAAATAAACTATGGAACTTATCTCACTGCCGACAATCAGCGAGTAGCGAGTGAAGCTAGAAACTGGATACGAGTTGGCGAGCAGCGAGTTTGTAGTTCCGATAGTTTTGTCGCTCGGCTAAGAGCGAGTGCTCTTGTGCGACGGGCGATTACTCGGTGTACGTTACCCCAGCAAGAAAGTATCTCCTAGAGATATATGAATAGAACGTATAGTTGGTGCCCTATCTGCTGTAAATGTGCCCCCACATAAAAAACGTGTGCCGTTTGAAAAAAAAACGGAAAAACGATTCTTGCTGGGGTAACGTTTTTCTAGCAGGAAAATTCTAAACGAGTGATCGGAGAGAGAAAAATTGTGCATGGCCAGAGAGCTTATATGTGTGCCACAATGTGCCCCCAAAAATAAAATATGTGCCCCTTCAGATTTTCGAGATATTGCGTTTCCTGCTGGAGTAACGTTTTGATGAATCGTATATCTCTAAAACCATTGCATGTGCCCCTGTAGAATAAACATACACGAGTAGCTCTTAATGTGTGCCCCTATGTGCCCCAATTAGATTTAAGAAAATATTTATAGTTTTCAAGTTATCGCGGTTTTATGAAAACCCGAAAAAACATATGTGGGGGCACATTTACAGCAGATAGGGCACCAACTATACGTTCTACTCATATATCTCTAGGAGATACTTTCTTGCTGGGGTAACGTACACGATTACTCGCACCACTCGCTCCGGCGTGCGGCGCACTATAGGTATACATTACCGTTGGTGAGTCTCTCGGCTGAGCCAAGCGAGCATCGCTGAGCGAGTATTATCTCTCAAGAGCAAACTAGTGGTAAGAGAGTTTTCGCCGGCAGTGTGAACAGCCGGGTATCAACTATAAATTTATGTGTCTCTTTTGTCTCCGTTGCCTCGGCGAGAAAATAGCCGATAGCTAATCGCTTCCTCGCCGGCGGTGGGCCAAGTGCCTTAACCAGATGTGTCAAAGGTAAGATATTCCATGAAATATGCTCTCTAAAATAAAACCACATCTACATCGTTATATATTTTATTAATAATTAATAATAAAATTAAAATGCAATACTAAACATTTTATTATTATTTACAATCACAACTCAACTGTGTCCATTAAATCTAGCATTTGCTTTTCGTTACACTCAAAAACTTATTAAATATAAAACCAAACCAGGCGCCGTACATCTTGCCTTTGTCCCCTTTATTTCATTTTCTAGAAAATTAAATAGTCAACTAAGGTTCTGAAAACGTAGGCTGGTATCAATTCGACTAACAATAAAATTTATTTGTGTTTTTGACGTGACAACGTCTAATAAATCGATGAACGCCGGCTGCACGCACGAAGAAGGATGACTCATTGTAACGTTACGACCATTTCATCAATGTTTTGTTATGACGTTGTCACGTTAAACTATCGTCCGTAAACTGACTTTACAAACAAACAAATTTTTAGAGTAAAAGAAAATAGTTTGGCACTCAATGATCCACCCAATTTAGGAACAAATACAACGTGTAACAGAATGAACGAAAAACTAAACCTGAAAAGGGGTCATTTTACTTCTTCTTAGCGTTTCGGTGGCAAATACACTTGTAAAATTTTATGCTTGGCCCAGTACTCAGCAACGGCAACACCGTTTGCTGACGCAGTCATAAGGTCCTCACATGTACAGGTGACAGGTGAAGACGCATAGTATAAAGAGAAGAAGTAGGTTATCTTCATACAAACGCACCGCGCGCGGCTTGTATGTGTGCGCCATAGTATCTAAGCATCGACGCACGCACACTTTAACAAAATCTCGACCCGTTTCTCAGTGCGCCAGTCGGGGCTAACACTGCACGAGGTCCGCGCGTTGCGGCTTTTCGGCACCGCTAACTGAAACCAAAATGTCTGATAATCGCAGGAGAACGTATTGCTGTGTGTTTGGGTGTCTGTGTCCAATTTATAGGCACTGAATTAAAATTTATCTAAAAGTGACAACCCTAAGACAGTAGGCAATTATATCGCGGATTGGGCCGGAGATAGCCTACTTCCCTTCTATTTATACTATGACAAGAGGTGGGCCATAGACTGCGGAGCGACGCCACACAAACACGGATCGGAGCCATCCGAGAACCTCCACTTGAGGAGGTTATCTTTAATGTGTCCATTGTACTCATAATATTGAACAACTCTAAAATAGCTAAAAAATCAGCTGTTCAGTAGGTACATTTTGTCCAGTTTAGCAAACTTTAATATACAGGGTAGTTGATTTTTTTTACAGAAATTTTCATTTCATAATTGCGAGTACAATTTCTCCTTTTCAGGTATTGCATTTATTATGTTACATCCTGTCTCTACAAAATGTGAAAGTACCTTATGTTTAAATAATTTTTTTAACAATAATTTTACTACTTTTGTTGAAATAAAATTATTGTTTTAAATAAAACAGGTGAACGTTTTCTGGCATTATTTAGACAACTCAAAAGAATAGAAGAGAATAGAAATGCTCTTTACTGTACACCACAACAAATTACAATAGGAACTTAAAAAGAAAAAAGAAACGAGCCAGTCTTACAGTAGTCGCATAGGATGTGTAACATCTGACGTCTCACCTTGGTAAAAAGCAACATTAACATTAAAAGTACCAACTGACAGCCAACTCGACCACTGCGCGCGCTCATTGGTCAAATCGAATAGGGAGCGCTCATTGGTCAAATCAAACAGAACGCGCTTCCTTGGCTCCCTGTTACACACTTCCGTCCCATTTCACGAAATCACTCCCACAGATTGCAGGAAAGCGAGAGGAAAGATGTTACACATCAAAAAATATAAAGATAGAAAGAAAAAATGTTTATTTGGGACTCGCACAAGACAAACAAAACAGTAAAATAAAATTAATAACTAAACAGTATAATCAAATAATTATCTGTGCGAGGCCAAAATGGCCCTTATCTCAGCTTATGCTGCGATATCTAAAAAATAAATAACGCAGGGCTGGTATTCTGATAGGGCCAGTCAGTGGTGCCACGGATACATTCACGGAGCATATATAACAGAAATATACAAATAAAATAATAAGTATAAATATGGGTAAAAATGCAACAATTATTAATATGCTAAAATATGCTATTGGTCGATAAAACTGAATCTAAATTTCCCTGAATCTGTGTGGTTTTAATCCTGAAAACCAAAGCCTTGGCTAAGTTGACTAAGTCCTACAATGCATTCAGAACCATAATGTTTCCCAAAAAAAGTACATAACCATTCTATACATTAAATGTACATAAAACACTTTTCTCACAAAATGTATGCAAAACTTTCAAATTTTCAACGTACAGACATTCCAATACTTTTACATAAATACTTAAAAATTACGTATAAAATATTTCAAATGTACCTACAGTATATTTATCTAGCGATCTTCAACAGTTTTTAAAATATATTTCTTAATATTATTTTCAATCTAGACCTTATATTGAATGTACAGAATGACCAAATGTACAGTTATTCCGCAACGACTTTCTCGAAATTCATTCAAATTTTTAACAGGTACTTGAAGCCCGAGAGCCTGACAACCCGCCAGGGGATATCGTGTTACCCAGTAACTGGTTTAAGGAGGTCAGATAGGCAGTAACAGTTGCTCCATGTAAAATAATGGTCAGCAGTTACATCCGGTTAGACTGGAAGCGGGTCCCAACATATGGCTAAGCTGATGATGATAATTTGAATAAACTGATTTTTGTTTTTATTTCGATAAAAATATACACAATTATTGCTCGTGAATGTACACACACAAATCATTAATTCAATACAGTTTTAATGTTAATAGACATTTTGTACATTTTAAGTCATGCTGTACATTCAATATTGGGGCAATATTTGGCAGTATTAAATAAAACGTCACAGTTCCTTTATGCACGTTATCATATTAATTGATGCTAATATAGCCTCTTCGATGTAATATGTACACCTGCACTTCCGCGGACGTAATGACGCTGCTACGTCACTGAATCCAAATTATCTGAATAGTTATCGTTCTATTGACTGGCCTGTTGGTCGAGTTGCTGACGCTGACTGCTTAACCGGAGGTCGTGGGTTCGATTCCCACCCAGGACATATCTTTGTGTGATGAGCATGATCATTTGTTCTGTGTCTGGGTGTAATTTGTCTATAATATGTATGTATTTAGAAATATATAAGTATGTTTATCAGTTGTCTGGTTGCCATAGTACAGGCTCTGCCTAGTTTAGGATCGGATGACCGTGTGTGAGTTGTCNCCAGGACAAATCTTTGTGTGATGAGCATGATCATTTGTTCTGTGTCTGGGTGTAATTTGTCTATAATATGTATGTATTTAGAAATATATAAGTATGTTTATCAGTTGTCTGGTTGCCATAGTACAGGCTCTGCCTAGTTTAGGATCGGATGACCGTGTGTGAGTTGTCCCAGGATATATTATATTATATTATTCCGTGTGATTAGACCAGTTATAATCTGCTAAAATAGGATAAAAAACCTTATTTTTGCATGATGTGGATCTCATTTTATCAAGTTGGATTATTCATGCTCCTTTAAATATAGAAGCATTGCTTGCAATATGGAGGTGAAGACTTTTAAAGCTTTTTTGGATAACATGCATTAAGGATCATCCACTTATACATTTCTTGCTGCAAATGACATACAAACGTGTTTAAAAATCCTCGAAAATTTAAAATACTTAGATGACCCTTGGGCGCAACTTATGGGTCAAGATCAGCCACATTCAATATGTGGCCCTGTCTAGCATATTATTGGTGAGCTTGAAACAATGCCATAATAGTTGATGATGCATACAGGGGATAAAGCCTGTAAGTATTTAATACCGACCGTAATGAGGACTTACTGAGTTGACTTCTGAGGAAGTTAGTATTAAAATCCTGAATGAAGTGAAGGATTCAAGTTAGCTTAAGGTTAAGACCTTGATACTCTACTTTTCATACCTTCTGCAAGACCATTGAAAGCAAGCCACGAGGAGTGTTGCTGGTTCGCCACTGCCGCTAAATAAAAGTCGCGCGATCAAAGTTTTCATACGAATGTTTAGTTGTGGTTCCATATTCCAATCACATTATTGACCAACGGGTTATAATAAAATTCAGTACACCAATCTCGAGTAACAATGACTTACTTTAGGTTAAAACGTCAAATTGAATGTCATGCACACCTAGTGCAATTTGACGTTTTCAAGTAGTTGGTGTAAAATACGTACTGCATCTGTCATTTACAGCTGTCAATGTATCACTATACCAACATTACAACAAATACGTAAACTATATACATTAATTAAATAAGAACACAGTTTTATTTGTATTTAATTTGTCTTAAAAATATTTCTAATTTTTAACTACTGTCGTATCATTTTGCTTATAAATTCGTTGCCGGTTCAGATGCAGGTATAATATTATAACTATTTTTTAATATCGGAGACTGACATTCGGAATAAATGTATAGATTCTGTCACTTTGTCCAAAATGTACAGATTGACTTAAATAATAATTTATCTGTACATTTTTTTTGGGGTAGGCCTTTTCATTTACGATAAAATGTACACATTCGTCAATGTTTATTTCTTTGGCACATGTTTTGGCCTCTATAAAATTTATTACATAGTAAAACATTTCTATGTCACTCAAGAATTGTTCGTGACAGTTTACTCACATAAAATATGTAGAAAATTACATCGCAAAGTGTACGGAGTTTTCAACCTGCAGTGTGGTTCGATTTCAGAAGTACTAACATATTTCGGTAAAATTCCGCAGTTTTGAATTAATGATAATAATGTATATTTTATTGTTTCACAAACTAGGTGGTATACATGCTTAGTACAAATTTATGTGCAAGATTGAACAGATGAAAACACTACTTAAAAGCTTGTCATTCTTAGTCGTTCTTCGTCATGATTACTATGAATTCTCTTAATCGGTATGATTATTATATATCATATTTATTAGTTTATTATTTTAGCACATATATGTATTTTATTAGTATTATATATATTATCTGTATATTCTCTCCGAAATGTTAAAATTCAATTTAATCTTATTTTTATTTATTGTACACCTACCACAGTATAGTCTTTATAACCCAAAGGTTGACTGGTAGAGAATGCCTTGATGCATTAAGTCCGCCCATGTACCACTATTGTACATAAAGTTTAAATAAATAAATGATGTACTGCTGGTACTTAAAAAAAGGAAACCCTGTGCTATAAGTACCAGCTGCCCTTAAGTGACACAGTGAGCAGTTCATGATAATACATGCTGACATGTTAGATGAAGTTGCCGAGACAATAATAATACATTAATTATATTATATCAATTGATGGTGGACATCAAGAACAGTCACCAAGAGCAGTCATCAAGAGCTTTCTTGAGTTCTATCTCGCATGATACAATGCCATTGATAAGGTCTACGGGTTTAGGAGAGCCACAATCACACTCGATGGTAAGCGAGCACGCTCACCTAAAATCAACCTATTCCTCTTGACTTAAAGACCCCCGGTTATAGCTACCACGAAGCACGGACAGCAGAGTTTCCACTACTTAGCTGTTAAAGTGACTTAAAGAATAAACAGCAGTAATCTGCCTATTTTCTTGATTTCACACCTTCTGATACAATTAACCACACCACAGCCTGAAAAACCTACATTTCACAACATAAAACCGGTCTTACAAACAACACCACATACCAATAACTTTCTTTAAACACTCCATCAATAACATCTTACTTTAAACTTGAAACGTCACACTCCACTCACTGAGTTTCCACCATTACTTCTCGACCGTTGTAAGTCACTTTTCTAGGCCGTTTTTTTCATTTAAAACCAAGTGCTTTTCAATAAAGGCTACGCAACTATCTGCACGTGTTTTTTCTCACGAGGTTCCTTTAAAACGTAGGAAGTCGTTCTTCTTAGAGAACCGACAGAATCTGAAAAGGTAAAAGAAGATATGAAAATTAGATCAGGATATGAATCAAAATATCTTCCTGGTGAAAAGTGAGCTTTGACTTTATACGGTGAATTTTTAAAGTGTGTCCGATTTGATCTTTAGTAGGGACACTTTCGGATAGTCTCATAATACAGGATGTGTTTGTTTGACTAAATCAACCGATTTTTCAAAAATCTAATGATGCTTTTTTAGTTCTGATCAATATCGGGCTCGAGACTCCTTTCAGTGTTTTTTGCTAAGTCTCATAGTTTCGGATTTGGCTATCCATGCACACTTTAATAATTAACTCTGTATATGGTTGTTAGCGTTTTTTGAAAGTTTATTAAATTTATAATGTTGAACAATCCCATGATCAATTCTATCATTGGCAGTTTGGTTATAAAAGATGAAAGTATCTACTGACAATGACATCAGAGAGCCAATTCTCGTTCTTGAAAAACGTTAATCTTCACGTCGCAGTATCATCTCAAAGACAATAACTGTCCAAAATGCAGAGAAATTAGAGGTGTTTTGCGGTGTGTGTCCCTTTTGAATACGAGAATTGTCCCTAAGATTGGCTGATTTGAAGAACCCAGAACGTATGACGGCATAGTAAGTCTTCTCGTATGCGGTCGCCACTCTATTAGTTCGGAAGTGCCGACTATCTTTTCTGCCAGCAATATCCAGTGCCCAGTACTACTTATGATTGGCAATTCTTCGGGCTAATTAATATATATTTTTATTCCTGATTGCAACTAAGCCAAGGAAATACCGAGCCCTTTAGCTCTTTCACTTGCCCTGTGGGTGACTTTAAACCTTCTGATGAGACCCATTGTGAGCGACCACGTTTCAGATCCATATATCATCACTGGCAACACACTCTGGTCATAGACTTGGTCACAAGTATATACAGTTTTGAAATCAAAATGAGGACTTCGCCAAGCAGTGGTATGAACTGTCTAGAAGAGACTGTTAATAATTTAATAATTCACTTAGTCCACAAAACAGAACAAGTCCCAGCATAGGTCCCTGTTGCACACTTACTGTGTAGTGCCTGCGGGCGCTGAGCGCGCGGCGCGCGGGCGGGGGACGCGGGCGCGGAGGCGGGGCCGCGCCCGCCGCGCCGCTACGACCAGCGCAGCTCCTTCAGCTCCACACTGCTGCTGCGAGAGTGCTGAAATAACATGAAGTCAAACGCTTAACGTAACTCCAATCAACCTGCAAAGTTCCCTCAGTGAGGGCAAATGGCCCATCTCTACATCTCTTTGACATAAAGCAGATTCCTTAATTTGAGAGAAGAGGGACACCGTTTATAATTCCGATTCGAACTGTTACATCTTCATTGTTTTTTAAATAATTTGTCGGTGTGACTGTGCCGATTTAAGTATGATGGCGCCGTTTTAACAATAAAATTAGTAAACACATATTTACAGCGTGGAAAGAGTCCGAAGGTGCCATGCTAAACTTTTGTGTTCTCTCCAAAGCATTTCATTGCGTAAATCATGAAACCTTATTTTTTTACTAAAACGTTACGACCTATTTAAACTTGCACTTAGTTTAGTCAGATCTTAATTAAAATAATGTTTCACGGGATTCGAATGTGAAAATCTGGGTAGGTACCACAAGGATCAATAATTCCTCATTTTAGTTTAAATTAGCAAAAAAAAAATACCACAAATGGTGTTATTTGCCGACAATATGTCCTTAATGATTGAAGATAAATATACACACAAATGTTCCACATATTTTGACGACGTAAATAACGCCCTACAGCAGGTCCAAAATTGGTTACGGCTAAAATATTTAGTAATAAATGGAAAAAAGAAGTGTTTAAGATTTGCCTTTCCGAATGTTAAATGTAATGTTGAAATAAAGGATTTTGTGTTTGCATAATGACATTTGAATTGTCAAGGTCGGTTTTATTTGAAATAAATGAATCTATATTTTACGATTGATATTTAAAAAAATATTGGTCACTACTATTGTCTTTAAGATCTTTTAACTTCTCACCTGGTATCTAGAAGTAGCTGGAGGCACGTGTGTGGCTGGGGAGCACCTGGAACATCCAGGTCTTAGCACTGTCCTGCTGGAGGAACCGCCCCGCATTGCTGTTCTTAACTCCTGAAGCCATTTTGTTTTAGATTTTAGTTAGTCACATGTTATAAGTAGCCTATTCTTCAGGTCATGAGGTAGATTAAACCAATGATAACTAAATTTATTTTTTTGTTCTGTCCAACCGTCTGTCTGTCTGTCTTTTTGTCTGTCTGTTTGTTTAAGGCTGAAGTGATATGGATGAAACTTAGAACGGGTAGATCATGTTTTGGTATAGAAATAGGACACTTTTATCTCTAGAATATATTTGCCCTTGGGATAATTTTCGACTATGGCTGGCCGCTGGCAGAACCTAGCACTTCCATAAAGGCACATGGAACAACTGCGCAGCGCCTCTTTAAGCTTGACTGATTAGGCGACATAGTCTGGCATGCTGCTCAGATTCACAACACAGAGTCCATATTTCCTGATAGCTGAAGTTCCAGGCAAACGTATTCCATCGTCCACCACATAATCACTAGCCATCAGGTGAGATCATCGTCAAACAAAAACATAAGAGAGAATCTTGATTACCTGTCCCATTTCACTGCAGAGCGACTGTCTCCCCTGCGTCGCATTTTTCTTCGTGTTCCAACAGAACTCTAGTATCGCCACCACTATCGCTAGAGCTAGCCCACACAGTAGAGTTACAAATACTCCACCTAGAAAAGAAATTATAATTTTATTTACATTTATTTCATATATATCTTCAGTTTGCGTTGCAGTCATCTACACTGATCCAATATTTCAATCCAGCACTGCAGCCAGTGATGCCGTATCTGCTATCCTGGCCAGGTACTAAATAAAATTTCAAAATATACAGGATTGACCATGTGACATTTTGATAACGCGTGTCAACCCCATCAGAGGAGCTCGGATCGATCTTTGAGGTTAAGCAGGGCTTGCCAAAGACGGTCTGTGAATGGATGACTCTCATAGCAGAGATTCTTCTATGCCTCGGAAAGCTCGTTAAGCCATTGGTCCCGGCTGTCATCTTTGGTAAGTGTTAACAAATATCGAATTTAGATAACGGAATCCGACACTGGATGGAAATACTGGAACAGTTTAGCCTTTATAGATACACTTAGCACAAATATAAATAAACAACCGTCTAAGTCTAGCGACACATCTACAGAAAATAAAAGTTCAATAGAAGATATTTAGGCCCTGTTTTTGTTATTTTTTTATTTGAGATGAGTTTGCTCTTGACTCTAGTCTAGGTCATAGATGACAGAGACAAAGTCAACGACGGAACGAGCTCACCCAGAAGAAGTCTTTTCACTCTAATTTTGAAGAGATTAGAGTTGTATGCGTTCGGAAACACAGACGCAGGCACAGAGTTCCACTTCTTTGCTGTACGCATTATAAACGTTTATGTTATGGGTTTATAGATGACTAGCTACTAACGAAACAGATGAAACGCAAAATTTTGGGGTACCTAAGGGTAAAATCGGTTTAGCAGAAAATCATAAAATGCAGAAATAGCAACCGAGTCAAAAGAAGTAGTATCGGCAGGTGTGTCGCTACACTAAGTCAGGTGAAAACATAGGAAGAAGTTACTTCTCGGCAATTACAAAATCTTCGACCTCATCAGCACTTACCATCCGGCGAGACAGTAGTCAAACGCGAGCCTGAACGATAGAAAAGGATCTTAATGGCAGCTCATCAATGACGATCGCTCAGATCAATTCTATGGAAAGAGGCCATAGCTAGACATAGGCCTTCTCCAAGTGTCACCACATCTCGCGGTCTTCTCGTCACATCTAACGGGTTCCCACGGCCTTCACCAGGCCATTGTCTATCTTGTGGGAGGCCTTCTAAAGCTGCGTCTTACGGTACTCCAGAACCTTTCCACGACACCGCTTATCTTATGTGATGTGAGGCACCATGCCTCACATCACATCAGATAGACTATTTATATATATGTCACCGGAATATAGCAAACTCCGTAAGATTATAAAATAATTTTAGAGATCGTAAACTCTCGATAAATTGTCAACTGAACATTTGGAATACTATTTTAAGCATCAAAATTTGATAGTCTATAATCTCGCGAAGTCATTCCGACCAATTGTGAACCATCATAAACTGGCGACCAATCAGCTGTCTGGTCTACAATTTATCTGTTTTGGTGTGATAGTTAAATTGGAAACTTGGCTCCTTATTGGTCTTTGTTTTCTCTGAAAAGACCAATGAAAGCTTTGTTTCCAGGTTTACTTTCACACGAAAACAGATAAATTGTAGACTTGTGCTCTGATTGGTTGCCATTTTATTATAATCCACAATTTCTCGGAATGACTCCGCGAAATTATAGACTATCAAATTTTGATGCGTAAAATATTCCAAATGATCAGTTGACAATTTATCGAGAGTCACAATCTCTCAAGTTATTTTATAATCTTACGGAGTGTGCTATTTTCCGGTGACATATATAAGATAAAAAGACTGCGATCGAACTTGATCGATGTTTAAATGTCGACGTCGATTTACCACGGAAATATAGTAAAGCGTACCGCGAAGACGCGTGATGATAACTCATGCTTGTGTGCCTTATTAAACTGGACGTTTTGTTATTCCATGTAGCTTCAAATTTCAGATTCCTTAACTAACCATTGGGCAGCGGCTTATTAAGTTAACGGCCAAATAAACTTAATAATTATGTATTTATTAATTAAAACTTAAAGCAACACGGATTCAAAGTCGGACTTAATGACTTTAACATTCTCTATCAGTCAACCAAGGGTGGCGAAGAGATGTTATGGAAGGTACAAAAAAAACAATAATTAAGTTATTAGAACTCATCAATTGCCGTGCGTTAGTCTCACAAAAACTCGAAAATTGCCAAGACGAATTTGTTTTTTTTTCCTCTCAATACCAGGATGGTTCTAGAAACAATCATCATCTGCCTAGCCTTTTCCCAACTATATTGGGGTCGGCTTCCAGTCAAACCGGATTCAGCTGAATATATATAATATTGGCATGATGATATTTAATCCCCTCGTAAGTGTTTACTTTTGTATAATTACATAGGCTTAGTTTTAGCTATTAATGTACCATTAAGCTTTTTCTCGTAGTTGCTTAATTTATTTTTTATTTATGTATTCATAGTTTAACTTTAAATTGTATTGTCCCAATGTAATTGGATCGTAGAGTGATGGCCTGAAACACAGGTTTAAAGTAACCTAGATCGGGCAGATCGCTGTTTAACAATGCAATTCCGAACCACCGTTAATTGCATGTTTAATAAAAATATCTTAGTTTAGTTTATTTTTAGGCACTATTATTGTAAGGAAAATATTATTACTGCTGACTAAATGTACATTTTTGTAGACGTTTT
>NDFZ01005342.1:94726-142444 GCA_002192655.3 Mamestra configurata | reverse complement strand
GCTCGCCGTCCGCAGGCCCGCGCCTACGGTGGCCGGGGATCGCCCTGCGACTCCCGACGCCCGGGGCGTCTTCTCCTGTTGCGGCGGTTGGGACGAAGGCCTTGCCTTTCCCTCGCGCGGCCCGCCTCCTCCTTCGCTAGCATGACTGCTTCGCAGAAGGAGGTGACCGCTTCCCAAGCCTCCTCGCTCCGGACCATGGATTCAACCAGGGCGCACACATACCTAACAATCAACTTACCAATATTTTGTACTCCAAGCGGATTAGCTTTGCTATCCTTTCCGTCTCTGTTGCAGACATCCCCAGTATTTTTCCACCACTTATCGTAGAGGATCTGAATGACCCCTTTCTCTTGCAGTTCTAGTATAGCGAGGGATATCTTGTCACGCCAGGGACTGCCTTTCCATGTTGCTATGCCGTAACCCTGGAAAAAAAACAACGGGTTAGAGATAACTTGAACATGAACGTTGTGCATTTTTTGATATTTTGGAATGGTTAGGGAATAATTTCACACGAATTGCTTTAATTATCAGTATAAAAGTACTATAATGTTTGTGGTAAAATACAATATTCATTTATTGCGCTATCGTACACAAACATGACAATTTACATTACATTAAAAATTTAACACTTCAGAACTTTCCCTTCGTCTTACGAATTTTCGATCAGGTCACATGTCCTGACGCGGGTTTAACATTTTTTTACCCAACACAAAAAGTGCACAACGCCGCTAAAGAAGTTTTCTCTTCAAAAACATATGATTATGAAAAATGGGAAGACAAAAGCCTTCTCACAAAGAAAAGTAACAAACATTGATCACCACACTTGATGACTGCGTGTTGGTGTCGAGAATTTGAACCCAATAGACTTGTTTGTCTGTGATGTCAAAGAGCTCTTTCTGGACCCTACAGTCTAGCATGATGGGATATCCATAGTTTATATGTAGCTCATAGCTAAATAATAACAGCCGCACGAATCGATCTTTAAGGTTAAGCAACGCTTGCCGAGGTTGGTCTGTGGATAGGTGACCTAGAGAAGATCTACAAATGACAGCCGGGACCAACGGCTTAACGTGCTTTCCGAGGCACGGAGGAGTCTCGGTATGATAAGATTGTCACCCATCCACAGACCAACCTCGGCAAGCGTTGCTTAACCTTGAAGATTGACCCGTGTGGCTGTTATTATTTAGCCACGAGCTCCTCATTCTCCTTATCCCATATTCGTTAATTCCACCACAAAAACCTTCTATTTCGCGAAACTGGATTCGCGAGTGAATCTTTAGCGGAAAGGTCTATAGAGCGGGTGTCCTGTTACCTTTGCCTACTATACCTTAGAATCCAACAGTCCCCCAATCTGCGTGAGGTTGCAGTCCCTCTGCACCCTATGGTCCAGCATAGTGGACTCCATGAGGAAGGCGTAGTTCCCGCGAGAACTCTCCTCACTCCTTCCCTTACCTTAGAATCCAACAGTCCCCCAATCTGCGTGAGGTTGCAGTCCCTCTGCACCCTATGGTCCAGCATAGTGGACTCCATGAGGAAGGCGTAGTTCCCGCGAGAACTCTCCTCACTCCTTCCCTTACCTTAGAATCCAACAGTCCCCCAATCTGCGTGAGGTTGCAGTCCCTCTGCACCCTATGGTCCAGCATAGTGGACTCCATGAGGAAGGCGTAGTTCCCGCGAGAACTCTCCTCACTCCTTCCCTTACCTTAGAATCCAACAGTCCCCCAATCTGCGTGAGGTTGCAGTCCCTCTGCACCCTATGGTCCAGCATAGTGGACTCCATGAGGAAGGCGTAGTTCCCGCGAGAACTCTCCTCACTCCTTCCCTTACCTTAGAATCCAACAGTCCCCCAATCTGCGTGAGGTTGCAGTCCCTCTGCACCCTATGGTCCAGCATAGTGGACTCCATGAGGAAGGCGTAGTTCCCGCGAGAACTCTCCTCACTCCTTCCCTTACCTTAGAATCCAACAGTCCCCCAATCTGCGTGAGGTTGCAGTCCCTCTGCACCCTATGGTCCAGCATAGTGGACTCCATGAGGAAGGCGTAGTTCCCGCGAGAACTCTCCTCACTCCTTCCCTTACCTTAGAATCCAACAGTCCCCCAATCTGCGTGAGGTTGCAGTCCCTCTGCACCCTATGGTCCAGCATAGTGGACTCCATGAGGAAGGCGTAGTTCCCGCGAGAACTCTCCTCACTCCTTCCCTTACCTTAGAATCCAACAGTCCCCCAATCTGCGTGAGGTTGCAGTCCCTCTGCACCCTATGGTCCAGCATAGTGGACTCCATGAGGAAGGCGTAGTTCCCGCGAGAACTCTCCTCACTCCTTCCCTTACCTTAGAATCCAACAGTCCCCCAATCTGCGTGAGGTTGCAGTCCCTCTGCACCCTATGGTCCAGCATAGTGGACTCCATGAGGAAGGCGTAGTTCCCGCGAGAACTCTCCTCACTCCTTCCCTTACCTTAGAATCCAACAGTCCCCCAATCTGCGTGAGGTTGCAGTCCCTCTGCACCCTATGGTCCAGCATAGTGGACTCCATGAGGAAGGCGTAGTTCCCGCGAGAACTCTCCTCACTCCTTCCCTTACCTTAGAATCCAACAGTCCCCCAATCTGCGTGAGGTTGCAGTCCCTCTGCACCCTATGGTCCAGCATAGTGGACTCCATGAGGAAGGCGTAGTTCCCGCGAGAACTCTCCTCACTCCTTCCCTTACCTTAGAATCCAACAGTCCCCCAATCTGCGTGAGGTTGCAGTCCCTCTGCACCCTATGGTCCAGCATAGTGGACTCCATGAGGAAGGCGTAGTTCCCGCGAGAACTCTCCTCACTCCTTCCCTTACCTTAGAATCCAACAGTCCCCCAATCTGCGTGAGGTTGCAGTCCCTCTGCACCCTATGGTCCAGCATAGTGGACTCCATGAGGAAGGCGTAGTTCCCGCGAGAACTCTCCTCACTCCTTCCCTTACCTTAGAATCCAACAGTCCCCCAATCTGCGTGAGGTTGCAGTCCCTCTGCACCCTATGGTCCAGCATGGTGGACTCCATGAGGAAGGCGTAGTTCCCCGCGAGGACTCTCCTCACTCCCTCCTCGTAGGAGGACACGAGCGCGGGAGGGGATGCGCCCGACATGTGCACCCACATCTTCTGGTAGATGTCGATGTTGGAATCCTGAAAGGGACACGAAAACATTTTATTTATAATATTAATAATCATTTATTTGTCAGATCAGTACAATCCAATATTATATTGAGCTTGACTTGCTCCCAAAATGATTGCTAGTTAGGACAAAACATTTTAGCACTTAATGTTCGGGAGAAAACTATCCAATTGCGGGAAGCTGTCCAGGACCTCAGTTATTGGCCATCATAGATCGCTGCTATGGACTATCATAGGCGGTGTTTGCCATGATGGTCCAGTGTAGCTAGCTATGAAGGACCACTGTAGATCATGGATAATTGCAGACGGCTATCTTGACCCACTGTGATGGGCCTTGATGGGCAACAGTCACAGGCCAACCTGGGCCATTTTAGGCCATGGTGGGCCATCATGCACAATGGTAGGCCATCTAGGGCAATTGTGGGCCATCTAGGGCCATGGTGGGCCATCAAGCGTCATGGTGGGCCTACTAGGGTCATGGTGGGCCATCAAGAGCCATGGTGGGCCTCCATGAATATCGTTGTCAGGCCATAGGTCACTGTGACAGGCCATCAAGGGCTATTAGCAGACTATCAGGGGCTACTAAAGCAGGGGATTATGTGACAATATAGCAGACCAGCATTGACCAATATTAGCCACTCTAATTATTTGCAATTAGATTCACTCACCCTAAAGAAAGACATAGTAGACCCCCCATTCAGGGTCCCGTACTGTATACTATTCTGTGCCGCTAAATCTGCCGCGCTCTGAATCGGCAATACAGTCCGTTCGACCGTCAGGAATGCCGCTAGGTTAGCCGTGTATGATGACAGGATGATCAGCGTGAAGAACCACCAGATTCCTCCTACTATGCGGGTTGAGGTTGCCTGAAAAAATAAAGAAAAGGGGTGGTTGTAGGGTACAGAAGTATCAATTTAATTAAAAATATTATACTGGAACCGTCTCCACAGTCTCATCTATGACTGTACCAAAATTCATCAAAACCTGTTCAGAGATTTAGGCGAGAAAGCGTAACAACCAAACTCACTTTCACATTTATAATATCAAGGATTTGTGTATCTTACCTTAGAATTAAGTCCAGACCCTTGCCCCAGGAAGGTGCCCGTGATGAACCAAAAAGAGTTGCAAACGCCGAACTGATTCGTCACGGGTTTGGTCCCGTGGAGATCTTCGAGAAAGATATGATGTGTATCTTACCTTAGGATTAAGTCCAGAGCCTTGCCTCAGGAAGATGTCCATAATGAACAATGAACTGGTTTGTCAGGAGTTTGGTTTCGAAGAGAGCTTCCCATGATGAACCCTGGTTCGACAGGAGTTTAGTCTCATATGGAGCTCTTCGAGATACTGTTATGTTCGAGTATCTTACCTTAGGATTAAGTCCAGACCCTTGCCTCAGGAAGGTGCCCGTGATGAACCACAAAGAGTTGCAAACGTCGAACTGATTCGTCACGGGTTTGGTCCCGTGGAGATCTTCGAGAAAGATATGATGTGTATCTTACCTTAGGATTAAGTCCAGAGCCTTGCCTCAGGAAGATGTCCATAATGAACAATGAACTGGTTTGTCAGGAGTTTGGTTTCGAAGAGAGCTTCCCATGATGAACCCTGGTTCGACAGGAGTTTAGTCTCATATGGAGCTCTTCGAGATACTGTTATGTTCGAGTATCTTACCTTAGGATTAAGTCCAGACCCTTGCCTCAGGAAGGTGCCCGTGATGAACCACAAAGAGTTGCAAACGTCGAACTGATTCGTCACGGGTTTGGTCCCGTGGAGATCTTCGAGAAAGATATGATGTGTATCTTACCTTAGGATTAAGTCCAGAGCCTTGCCTCAGGAAGATGTCCATAATGAACAATGAACTGGTTTGTCAGGAGTTTGGTTTCGAAGAGAGCTTCCCATGATGAACCCTGGTTCGACAGGAGTTTAGTCTCATATGGAGCTCTTCGAGATACTGTTATGTTCGAGTATCTTACCTTAGGATTAAGTCCAGACCCTTGCCTCAGGAAGGTGCCCGTGATGAACCACAAAGAGTTGCAAACGTCGAACTGATTCGTCACGGGTTTGGTCCCGTGGAGATCTTCGAGAAAGATATGATGTGTATCTTACCTTAGGATTAAGTCCAGAGCCTTGCCTCAGGAAGATGTCCATAATGAACAATGAACTGGTTTGTCAGGAGTTTGGTTTCGAAGAGAGCTTCCCATGATGAACCCTGGTTCGACAGGAGTTTAGTCTCATATGGAGCTCTTCGAGATACTGTTATGTTCGAGTATCTTACCTTAGGATTAAGTCCAGACCCTTGCCTCAGGAAGGTGCCCGTGATGAACCACAAAGAGTTGCAAACGTCGAACTGATTCGTCACGGGTTTGGTCCCGTGGAGATCTTCGAGAAAGATATGATGTGTATCTTACCTTAGGATTAAGTCCAGAGCCTTGCCTCAGGAAGATGTCCATAATGAACAATGAACTGGTTTGTCAGGAGTTTGGTTTCGAAGAGAGCTTCCCATGACGAACCCTGGTTCGACAGGAGTTTAGTCTCATATGGAGCTCTTCGAGATACTGTTATGTTCGAGTATCTTACCTTAGGATTAAGCCCAGACCCTTGCCTTAGGAAGGTGCCCGTGATGAACCAAAAAGAGTTGCAGACGCTGAACTGGTTCGTCAGGAGTTTGGTCTCGTGGCCACAAACGTGGGTGCTTGTAGACCTGGGAAATAAATTTGCTGAATTAGTTAGAGTTACGAGCCGTACTGTGTGATTATATTTGAGCTCCCATCTTTTTTTCATGCCATAGACGGGTTATTTGTAGGTCATTCGGCAGAAACCAGGGGGCCCTATCAACCGCGGGGCCCTTGCCCATAGTGCTCAGTGGAAAAGAGGAACCAGGCCTGGCCGTCGGCATCCGTTTCGATTGGAAAATCTCATCGTTGGATGTAGAAGGCTGAATGTCTAAAATATGATCAATATGATATGTACGAGTATATCTTGATCTTTTTCAAAACTAGTAAAATAAATTATTTATTCTTCTAGTTTTACTGCTCTCAGAGGCGAATATGTAAAGAAATGGTGCCAACTATCACTGTATTTGTATCATACAACGTGTAACAGAATTAACGCAATACCTGAAAAGGGCTCATTGTATTCATCATTATGAACAACTTTTACTATGGGACCAACACGAAAATCGGTTTCGGGTTTATAATAATAATATCTTGGGACAATTCACACACGGTCATCCGATCCCAAACTAGGCAGAGCCTGTGCTATGGCAACCAGACAACTGATAAACATACTTATATATTTCTAAATACATTCATATTATAGACAAATTACACCCAGACACAGAACAAATGGTCATGCTCATCACACAAAGATTTGTCCTGGGTGGGAATCGAACCCACGACCTACGGTTTAGCAGTCAGGGTCACTAACCACTCGACCAGTCAAATCGGTCCAAAAGTAAAAGTTGTTCATAATGATGAATACAATGAGCTCTTTTGAGGTATTGCGTTCATTGTTACACGTTGTATATGTCACCGGAAAATTGCAGACACCATAAGATTGTAATAAATCTTTATTACATTATAAATTCTCGATATATTATGAAAAAATCGTTTTGTAAACAAAAAAATCCCATCCAAATTTAATAGTTTCCAATATATCCGTATCTTATTAAGAAAACATAGCTTACAATTTCACGCGATTTTACAATCTTACGGCGTTTGCAACTTTCCGGTGATATATATATATCTGCTGAACAATAAAGAACTTTTTTTTTATTTGAGATTTGTTAGCTCTTGACTCTAGTCTAGGTCATAGATGACAGAGACAAAGTCGACGATGGAGCGAGCTTACCCAGAAGAAGCCTGTTCACTCTAATTTTGAACAGATTAGGGTTGTATCCGTTCGGAAACACAGACGCAGGCAGAGAGTTCCACTCCTTTGCTGTGCGCATTATAAAAGACGTTTGGAAACGTTTTATACGAACTAAAGAAAAGTTAGCTTCGATTTTTACAGCCTTCTCTATTGCAACTTGTCAAATCTCCAGATTGGTTGTTGCAATTTAGCTTACAAAAGATGATAAAAGATATTTATTTTGTAAGTAGGTTAAACATAACACTTTTACACGTCAATATTTTTGGGTATTTTTAAAATAGATGAGGCCGGTGTTTATTAGCTGACTACCCTGAGAAGAAACACCGAAACAAACTCAGAGGTCAAAGTCTCTTTTAAAGTCCATACAATCGTACTGGTCAAATCATATGAGAACCATGTAGGTTAATGTCTGAAGTGGTATTTTGAGGAAAGTACCGCACAGATTTGAGTTGACCTGTCCAGTAGTGTCCAGACAGTGCAAGAATTTGTCAGTTATCGTGTAGCTCAAACTTAGAACTTTAAAGAGCTCAACGACTTGACAAACAATACCAAAGTAAGGACATTTGGGTAGGCCGCATAAAGAACTCAAACTGCCAGACTAACATGAAATAAAATGAACCCCTAATATTGCGATCTACATGGTCCTCAATACGTTATGTGAGACCATGATGTAAACACAACTTTAATGATAAACCCGTCAGAAATCGCTAAATGTTTAGGTTACTCACCATTCATAAGGCGAAAACCTTGCCATCACAAAGAGAGTAAACGATACCAGTATGTAGGCAGCTAACACGTACAGCCAGATCTCTATAGCGAGAGGGTTTAGGAAGCTGAAGAGACGAGTCGGTTGAGACGTTGGCACCTGGAAACGAGAAAAATAATTTTCATTTTAGACGAAGGACGTTCACTGGTGGAGCTCGTGGCTAAATAATAACAGCCGCACGGGTCGATCTTTAAGGTTAAGCAACGCTTGCCGAGGTTGGTCTGTGGATGGGTGACCATATTAACATACCGAGACTCCTCCGTGCCTCGGAAAGCACGTTAAGCCGTTAGTCCCGGCTGTCATTTGTAGATCTTTGGCAGTCGTTACGGATAGTCAGAAACTAGATAATCTGACACCAGTCTTGCCAAGGAGTACCGTGTTACCCAGTTAATGGGTTGTGGAGGTCTAGTAGGCAGCCGCTCAACGTAAAATACTGGTATTCAGCTGAATCCGGTTTGACTGGAAGCCGACCCCAATATAATTGGGAAAAGGCTAGGCAGATGACGAAGGACGTTCACTGCTGGTAGCTTCAAGTGGTGAATAACACAAGAATATCAATCACATCACACTAATATTATAAGGGCGAAAGTTTGTGAGTCTGTGTATGTTTGTTACTTCTTCACGCGCAAACGGCTGGACCGATTTAGATGAAATTTGGTATAGAGATTGTTTGAGTCCCGGGAAAGGACATAGAATAGTTTTTATCCCGGAATTATGGTCCCTTGGGATAATTTTCGACATTCACGCGGGTGAAGCCGCGGGTGACATAAATACAAATGAAAAATGTAAAACAACACATACGCATCAATATATTCATTCGCATCAATATACACATTTGCATAAACTCACGCCTTTTTCTTATTATGATAAACATACTACAAAACCCCACCCTGAATCAATTCTTACATCTCTTTCGCTATTAAAAATAGATTGCACCTTTTGGTCACATTTGAAGAGCCCACAGATCGTTGGGATATATCACCTGGCCACCGCCAGTTGATATGTAATATGGTAATATGGTGATATTGAGCTAAAGATCCTAGAGCCCCCAGACCTTACTTATTTATCGAATACTGTCAATATTGTTACGAGCTTGTGGTTCGTGAAAATAAAAACAACCGTGAAATTAAATAATCAAAATATACACTTTAATTAAACAGCAATAATTACAGCTTTAAACTCACTAATTCTAACGCACAATTTCACTATAGATCACTTTAATTATTTATTATATACTTTATTGTACACCTCATAATAACTATAGTAAAAACTTTTAAAAAACAAGTGTACAATAGGCGGTCTTATCGCACAGGGCAATCTCTTACAGACAACCTTTGGATGGACTGAACGAAAGAAGTTAGATTTGGGGCGGTCAGTGTACAAACATCATAAACAAAATTAATTAGACATAATAATATAAAATACACACAATACTAAATAATATACTAATAAATATCAAATATATAATTGGGAAAGGAGAAGAAAAATCGCGCTCGAAAATCGCTTCCGAAGTATTCGCTTGTATCGCAAATGCAATACTGACTCGGTCGCGGGCTATGCAGTCCTTGTATAGGGTCAGTTAATTCCAGAACCTTCTACTGTAGAAACATCTAGAAAGTTCACGTAAATACCGGTCCCAACTGGCCAGATATCGAGAACTGTATACTGTAATGTTCTAGCATAGAAAAATATAGAAGGATCTTGACTTTACTAGTTCTGCTCCTCGAAACTAGATTGCACTAGTAACAATATACTTTATTTTTGTTGAACTTTAAAAGTTAAGGAGGAGGTGGTGTTGTACCCTTTCAATTCCTGGCAGACTTTAGATCATCATTGGCACCTCGTAAATGAACTATCCCAGGCCCCCCCATCTCGGGTCTTGGACTAATACTTCAACTTGAGGTTGAACATAGTTTTATGGAGACTGGACAAAATGAGGCATATTTTAAAACTGATAAAATTACCATACCTTACATTAATTCAGCAATTACATACCTTGAACAGTATACCTATGCCAAGGTTCATGAATGGCTTGGTGAAGTCTATGACAGCTTCCCTCGCGTAGTTTATCGTCATTGATGCCACCGCGATGTCTGCTTTCTGAAATAAATAAAATTATCATTGAGAAGATTAACTTTCGATACAGAAAACTTCTCCCTTCTTCATCTTTTTTCTTCTTTTTCTTCTCTATTTTCTCTTTTCCCCTTTCTACTTCTTTCGTGATGAAAAGGCGTTGATAGTAAAGCTTGGGTCATGTACCTAGCAGTGTAGCCACATAAACGCAGTAAAAGGAGTTCATTTAAGATACTTTGGAGGTTAAGCCACCAGGCGTAATTCGCTAGGCCATGATAGAGACTGCCATCATGCACCATGGGATCTGGAGGCAAGAGCTCTTGCATGAAAGGGTAACACCGGGGCGAAACTCTGTTGCCGCAAATCGGAGCGCAGCGATCGGAGCTCCAGCAGGACACCATGGTGGTATGGAGACAGCGACTGTCGCAACCCAGCGCGTGGCATGCCAATATTGTGGCGATAAGTCCCTTCTTTGAAGAGTGGATAGGGAGGCGCCACGGCGTCCTCACCTTCCGCCTGACGCAGTTACTCACCGGACACGGCTGTTTCGGGAGGTACCTTTTTCGGATTCGGCGGGAGGACACACCCGGGTGTCAACACTATGTGTGTTGCCCGGATATTGTTCGAAAAAGTTACCGCGGCTCTGGAAAGCAAAGGGCATCAGGAGGAACACGGGTGGATTTGACTCTGACATCCCCTTTCCGCTCTGACTATCGTCTATGAAGAACATATTAACACTTACTCTATCCATCAGCTCCCTCACAATCCCATTCCAGTGTCCAGTGTCAGGGTCCCTGGCTCCGTACATGTTATCTGGCACCAGTCGCAGGCGATAGTGGAAGCCAGCCCTAGCGGCCACTCGGGCTAGCAGGTCTATGCAGAACCCTTCGAAGCGGGCGTTGCCTTGAAGGTTCCAACCTTCTTTTACCATCACGTAGGGTTTTTCCTGGGGGAAAGGAAAAAAGCGTTATTTTCAACCTATCGAAGATGACGATGGCAAGAGACCGGACGGCATGACACTAATGGCCTACCCATCTTCCATGGAAATAATTCCATGGAAGATGGGTAGGCCATTAGTGAGGAACGCTACTTGTGTCGATACTCTTGCGCCATCTCATCTTCCGAGCTCTTTGTGCTGTGCTCGCGCTGCCGCTGCGGCTGCGGAGAACCTCAAGCGGCGAAAATATAATAAACTCGTTGGTAGCTAAATTTCGAGCCGTTTGGGGTTGAAACTCTCGAGTCGTGGGGTCCGAGTGCTCATAACTTATTAGTTAACACTTCGCGTGACCCAAGGACTGACTTTTACCTTAGACAAAGGATAAACATTGCCGTACAACGTGGTAATACTGCCAGCCTTTTGGGTACATTACTAATGGCCAGCGATGCGGAGGAATTTTGCGACGCCATATTTTAGACTATTTTTAGTTAGTTATTTTTTTTATTTATTTGTATATATAGTAATAGGTAGTTGTACATAAATCTATTCTTTAATTCTTTATTGTACACCATAACAGCTTATATTAATTCACATTTAAAAATAGGTCATGTACAAAGGCGAGCTTAACTCAAAAATGAGTTTTCTACCAGCAAACCTTTGAGTGATAGAGAGAGATCACAATAGAGGGTAGGATCCAGTGCACAAATTTTACAATGTTACATTTATAAATATACCTACATACGTAAACATATAAATATATACATACATATCTAAAAATATTATGTCATTGCGAAAGGAAATGCTCTTTAACTTTCCTCTTGAAGACGTCAAGAGAAGGGCTGTCGCGTAAGGAGTGTGGGAGAGAGTTCCAGAGACGCACTGCAGTTACAGAGAAAGATCCACCATAGCGGCTGGAAGTGTGACGCGGAGTACGAAGGAGAAGAGAAGTGGCAGTACGACATGGTTTACCTCTCGGGACGAGGTACTCAAAGCGTTCACGAAGGTATTGAGGAGAATTAGGAGTGTGCAGGATAGTAAAGAGAAGGGATAGGATGTGAGTATCTCGCCGACGCCGAATCGGCAGCCACTCCAATTTGGTCCGGAACTCCGACACGTGGTCATATTTCCGGAGGCCAAAAATAAAGCGAATGCACAAGTTCTGCAGTCGTTCAAGTTTATCTAGGAGCACCTCCGTTGCATCTAGAAAACAGACATCCGCATAGTCTATAAGTGGAAGAAGAAGAGATTGAGCAAGACTGACCTTAGTGCGAAATGGTAAGAATTTTTGGAGACGTTTGAGAGACTGAAAAGTGTAGAATACCCTCTTACTAACATGAGCAACATGAACCTCCCAAGAGAGGTTAGTGTCCATATATACGCCGAGGTTCTTAGCGCTTTTAGAGTAGGCTATAGGCACTGAGTCATAAACTACTGGCGGCAGAGCCCGGTGATCTAATTGGCTGAGCATGTATCTGCCACCAATAATGAGCGCTTGAGATTTAGATGGGTTCAGCAAAAGTCCAAAGGATTCAGCCCACGTATTGATACTTGCAAGGTTATCATTGATGGCAGCTACCGCTCCAGCCAGTTCATCCACTTTAAAATGACGATATAGCTGCAAGTCGTCTGCATAGAGATGATAGTTCTATAACAAAGTATAATAAATACCTAGCAAATTTATGACAATATTAGCTTCTATGAGCAAATTCAATGCGTGAAAGACGTTAATTATCCAAAACGTATTATCAAGATAACGGCATGCTTTATCCTTCTCCAAGATCAAATCTATATATGTACAAAAAATATCCTTATACAACGTGTAACAGAATAAACGCAATATCTCTTAAGGGGTCGTTGTACTCATCATTATGAACAACTTTTACTATGGGAACAACACTGAAATCGCGAAAAAAAAATCAGCTCTTCAGTAGATTTTGTCGAGTTATGCGCACATAAATGTTTGGGGCAGTCGATTTGTTTTTCGAGATTTCAGTGTTGGTCCCATAGTAAAAGTTGTTCATAATGATGAGGTCAATGACCCCTTAAGAGGTATTGCGTTTATTCTGTTACACGTTGTATATAAAATTCTTCCTTTACTGACTGACTGTGTGACTGACAGACAACGCACAGCCGAAACTACTGGTCGTAAAAAGCTGAAATTTGGCATGTAGGTTCCTTGGGGAGTGTTGCGGAGCACTAAGAGAGAGGATTTCTGAAATTCCTATGGGAACGGGAAAAAATGGGAACGCGACAAAAAGAATTTTCAAAATCGGTTCAGCAGTTCCAGAGATTACCCCCTACATACAAACTTACAAACTTTACCCTTTTATAATATTTTTTTATTTTGCCTTGTAACAAAACAAAGTATACTATTCTACTTGATATGGTAGATACTTACTTCAACAGTAACCACGGTGAGCGTGACATTGGGCGGAGGATCCCTGGTGTAAGCCGCAGGGTCTGTAATGACCAGCCCTTCGTTCGGAGTCCAGTGTCCCGAGACCACCATGCCGCCTTTCTCACCACCTGTATTAATTACAAAAATAATATAGGGCATATATGTCACCGGAAAGTGCAAACGCCGTAAGATTGTTAAATATCGCGTGAAATTGTAAACAATTTTTCTAAGTCACGGACAAATTGGAAATTACTGTTGAATTTGGATAGGATTTATTGTATACAAAACGAATTTTTCATAATATATCGAGAAATTATAATCAAATCAAGTTTTAAACAATCTTACGGAGTCTGCAATTTTCCGGTGACATATATAAGGTACCTTTTTTGTCTTTTTTTTTTTAATGATGAGAAATCATCAAATGACTTCTTCCCCTCTGGGTGGAGCGGAAGGGCGTGTCAGACTCTTACTGACTAAAACCCATCCGTGTTCCTTCTAAAGCCCTTTGCGTTCCAGGGCCGCGGTGACTCTTTCGAACAAATATCGCAACCCTGGCATACCGTATATAAGGTACCTAAAAAGGGGTTATTGTAGGTACATAATATTCATCATTATGAACACCTTTTACTATGAGACCAACAACGCTGAAATGCATTGTTAATAACCGACATGAAAAAAAGGTTTGTTACCGCATAACTCCGTTATTTATGAACCGATTTGAAAAATTCTTAATATACGGTCCGATTGGTCCCAGAGAAATTTCATCATAATCGGTTCAGTGGTTTAGTTGTGTTGTGATATTTGGCTGGAATAGTATTAAATATATTATTAGTAAAATAAGAGTTAGAAAAAGATGCTGAATGACAAGAGTGTTTATTTCAAGTAACTAGGCAATACATTAAGAAACAATATATCTATAAAAACAAGTCCGCACAACAGAGGTTATACTTTTCTACAACAGCCGCCCTTAATCGAAGTTGTGCAAGACAAACACACTAACAGAAAACAAAAAATAATAAAACTAAGTTTCTAGACCTAAGCTAACTGTACATCGTTTGTGTACTATAGGCCCTAGTGGCTTTGTTAGCACATCAGCAGGCATATCACTAGTTTTCACATATTCTAACATTATAACGTTATCGGATACTTTTTCCCTAATAAAGTGAAAACGAGTATCAATATGCTTCGTCCTGCTGTGGTGTACGGGATTTCGAACCAGATTAATGGCACTCTGACTGTCAGAAGCTAAGTTAACTGATGAAAGTTTACCTGTTATCTCATAGATAAATCGACGCAAGTAACACGCTTCCTTCGTGGCAGACGCTAGTGCCATATACTCTGCTTCCGCCGAGGATAAGGCAACAGTAGGTTGCTTCTTGGACTCCCAAGATACAAGACCTCCACTCAACTTGAAGGCGTACCCAGTATATGATCTTCTATCTATCGTGCAATTTGCCCAGTCAGCGTCACAATAGCCTTTTAAGGGGTTTCCGCTTCTCCTATAAACCAATGAATAGTTTACAGTACCCTTTAGGTACTGCAGAACCCTTTTTGCAGCATTCCAGTGTTCCTTCGTATAACACGTATTATACTGACTTAAGTAGCTCGTGGCGTAGGCGATATCGGGCCTAGAGTTTACCGAAAGGTACATTAGACCTCCTATTAAATTCTGATAAGGATAAGACTCTCCAACTTGTCCATCGGTTCTCCTTTCCATATTCTTTTTAACTAAAGGAGTATCCACTATCTTGCAATCTTTCATGTTAAACTGATCCAGTAACGATAAAATATAATTTCTCTGATTTACTTTTATACTCTCGGAATCATATTCAATTTGTAAACCTAAATAACATTTTAATACTCCAAGATCTTTCAGAGAAAAATATTTCGACAAATCCTTTTTGACAATGTCAAATGTCAATTCAGATTTAAAGAAGACGATTATATCATCGACAAAAATACCTAATATAACGAGTTCTTCACCAAAAAGTTTCGTATATACGCAAGGCTCAGAAGGAGTTCCTGTAAAACCTATTTTTATAAGCGTTTCGTTTAACTTTTTGTTCCAAGCTCTTGGCGCCTGTTTAAGGCCGTACAAGGATTTACGCAACAAACACACCTTGTTTTCCTTGTCTTTTGCTTTGAAGCCGAGGGGTTGCTCCATAAAAACTTCTTCTTCTAAGTTTCCGTTAAGGAACGCGGTGTCAACGTCTAAGTGTTTCATTCTTAAGCCCATCTCTGCAGCTAATGCAAACAAGGTGCGGAGAGAAGAATGACGAATCACTGGCGCAAAAGTCTCGTCGTAGTCTACGCCTTTAACTTGCTTAAAACCTTTGACGACGAGTCTGGCTTTATATTTAGTGACATTACCATAAGCGTCCTTTTTAAGTTTATAAACCCATTTACATGGTATGACCTTTTTGTTTGGTCTATCTACTAGTTCCCATGTGTGGAGTTTTATCAGAGAGTTGTACTCATCAGCCATCGCATGGTGCCACTTATCAGCATCGTCAGCATGAGTAGCTTCATAATAAGTCGTAGGTTCATTTGCATCATCCGTCGACAAATTATAAGAAAGAAAATCTGGTGGTTTTCTGTTTCTCGTGGGATACCTCCTCTCCTCTTCCAAACTAGGTGGCTCTTCATCGACACTAGGAAGTCTCAGCTCAAAGAATGGTTCTGGTTCTCTCATATTTGCTGATTCTTCTGTACTTTCTACATTTAACTGTGTAGTTGGCTCATCTATAGGATCGGCACTCTCAACACAATCGAAAAATTGACAATCGTTATGTTCAGGTTCCTTATTTTCAAATAACAATATGGAATCTGACTGTACCACAGGCTCAGACTGCCTCTGCTCTTTCAACCCTGTAAAGCAATTTTCAAAAAAGGTTGCATCTCTGGACGTAAACACTTTTCGTAGGTTAGCAGGATTCCTAAATATATAAGTATTTGGATTTTCTGAATAACCGACAAAAATCGCTTCCTTTGCCTTTACGTCTAACTTTTTCCTTTGACATGAAGGTATATGTACAAGTGCTCTGCATCCAAACACTTTCAAATGACTGAGGTCATTTCTACAACCACACCACCTGTCCTCGGGAATTTGACCACCTAAGGCTCTGTGAGGAGACCTATTTTTCAGGTATACGGCAACTTGGAAAGCATCTTCCCAGAATGCTTTAGGTAGTGAGCTTTCTGCTAACAACGTCCTCGCCTTCTCTGTAATTGAGCGGTGGGTACGTTCAGCTACTCCCACTTGTTGAGAGCTGTACGGCGCCGTCGTTTGATGTTGGATACCTTTAGAGGCAAGATAATCATCGAATTCCCTATTAACGAACTCTTTACCGCCGTCAGTTCTAACTGCTTTAATTTTCTTATCTAATTGATTTTCAACAAAGGTTTGGAAAATATTAAATTTATTTTTAACCTCTGTCTTGGAAGAAATAAAGTAAGCAAATACCTTCCTTGTATAATCATCAACAATAGTTAACATAAACCTATTCCCCTGAAAAGAGGTTGTAGACACAGGTCCCAATAAATCCATATGTATCAGTTCTAAAGGAGAAGTAGCTCTGTTATATGCTACCTTCTTAAAAGGTTTCCTTGCCTGTTTTCCTTCCACACAAGCGATGCAACTGCTTTTATCTACTACACTAAACTTTACACCTACCTCGTGATTCTTCAGTTGGGTCATGCCTATACGACACAAGTGTCCTAACCTCTTGTGCCAGAGTTTGTAACTAATATTCTGACAGTCAGAGTGCACATCCTGCGTCAAATGATTACTTGCCACATCTTCGGGAACATTAACAGTACCATCTACAACGTACAGTCCACCACAGGGCGAGGCATGAAGTACCGAATCACCTGTAAAATGAAAATGATTAGATTTATAAAAGTTACATCCATTTTTATCAAAAATANACATTCAGGATAAGAATGCTTGGAAACATGCTGGTCCTGCTCCATAGGACAATCAAGGGTGTAGACAAAATCCAACTGGTTGATCTATGTATTAACTTTATAGATATACTGTTCCTTTTTTTGTGTTTCTATTTTTCTGTTGACTCACACACTGTTTAATTAATGGTTCCAATGTTTGTAAATATGTGAGTACCATTTACCTAAATTTCTTTAGAAAATGAATAAGTTTACCTCTGCTGGTGATACTTTGTTCTTATAAGTAGCATACTCTGGGTGCGTCGTCCTCACATAATATTAAATTAATTTTTGTATACCAAATTTTGGTAAATCATTATTTGAAAAGAGTAACTATGGAGTTTCTTGTCCGTTCTTCTCCATAAGAATCTACCTTTCCGAATGGACAGTAGAGTCACTTTATTAATGTAATTCTATTATTTTTACTGAACTGTAAACGATGACGTTCAAAAGTGCCGTTTAATGGCCTAATTGAAATAAACGTTTTGACTTTGACTTTGACTTTGACTTTGACTTTGACTTTGACTTTAAAGTTATTTTATACTGTCGGTAGTATTTTTTTTTCGAGTTATGCATATGATACACATCAAATAAATATACATATTTGTATGCAGTTGATTTTTTTTTCGCGTTAACATAAATCCATAGTAAAAGTTGATCATAATATGAGTACAATGAGCCCTTTTCGGGTTTTGCGTTAATTCTTTTACAATAATTTAGTTTAAAGCCATAAAGGAACAGGTAAATAATTTATTACTCTGTATTTTTTGTTAATATTTAATACCTATGTGTGTAACTTTTCAATTTTTACAAAATATCTAATTTATAATAAGATTTTGACTCTCTGCACGTGTTGGTTCGTATTGTAAGGGCAGAGAGTAATTTTAGCTAGTTAAATAAATAATAAATAAGGATGAACACAAACAATAATAAAAAAAAGGATTGTGTGGTTTTATGAAACCACGGTAAAAGTGAAACTTTTTTTCACATTATAGATATTGAACTAAAAATTTTCGGAATAATATTCCATTAAGGGTATAAAAAAACACTGACAAAAACAAACAAATTAGCGTGGAGCACTGGCACAGATGAGTAATAGTGTATACACTACACGGTCAGCTGATGGAACTATAGACGCCGCCATATTGGCCTCGGCTGCTCTGACGAGCGCCTTTCACTTTATCCCTACTCCGCGGCCGACCGTCACGCGACATGCGACACACAGACCAAAACATTTGAGACGATGTAATAAAAGTTTCACTTTAATTAAGAATGTGTTGCTAATATATAACCTATATACTACCCCATACCCCTCCTATACCATATTTTTTTTTTTTATCTATGTACCGTGCGTGTTTCATGTAAGTGCTAAATAAATATTATTCTTTCTATCTTTTATATACCTGTTAGTCTCATCAGCTGCAAATGGAAGTTTGTTCTGACTCCGTTCTTGAATTCTATTGGTCCTGTTAGACCATGGGCCTGGATCTGTGGACAAAATAAAATGTCGAAAAATAACGCTTCTTTGAACAACTTAATGAGGGTTTAGAAGTATACGGAACAGAGAGTAATGTTCCGGAAACCTCCATTGAAAAGGAGGGATCCTCCGACCTGACGGGTGTTGTGTCTGGTGGGCAACTGCCCGATGCTTGTTGTCGGGCTGTTGTATGTGAACTTTGATAGTTTTTTTTTAAGGATGGGAAATCATCAAATAACTTCTTCCGCTCTGGGTGGAGTGGAAGAGCGTGTTCTAAAGCTAAAACCCATCCGTGTTCCTTCTAAAGCCCTTTGCGTTCCAGAGCCGCGGTGACTCTTTCGAACAAATCCCTGTACCCTGGCAGGCTCTGTCCCTAGCGGGCCCCGTCTCGTATGCTGACATCTCCTTGAGACACGCGTGGAACACAACGCGCCATCGACCCGGGCCTGGTGGTGACGGACAGCGAGCCACCCAACGCTCGCCGTCCGCTGGCCCGCGCAGTAGGTGGCCGGGGTGAACTTTGATAGTGCGATGTAGAATTTGTGTGACGTCAGTTCTTTCTATAGTTCGCATGTCGCGGTACAGATGTCTCTACAAGGTCTTTAGTTTTCAATTATACAAGGTGAACTTTTAAAGTGCTGCCAAATCCGAAACTAAGAGGGATATTAAAAAACACTGAAAGGATTTTGATGAAAGATAAAACTGCATTATTGGATTTTTGAAAAATCGGTTTTCCTACCCAGGAATCGAACCGGTTGATTTTGAAAAATAAAACACACCTTGTATTATTACACTATCCGAAAATGTCGCTACTTAGGATCAAATTCATCATCAAAATCGGGCTCGAGACTCCTTTCAGTGTTTTTCAATATTCATGGCGAGGGTAATGGCTGATCTTTGCGTTATGCTCGTGAACGGGTGCTGCTTGTGGTGGCTGGTCGCCTTGCTGGTCATGGTTTTTTTTATTATTGTTATAACGATAAACTTACATTTTATTATAATAACTATGTTGGTTCTAGTTCATCACTTGTGGTTCCAGTCACAATCCTATTGTTAGATTATACCATTGCACGTGTAAGCGGGCACACCATTTATGTCCGGAGGCTTAATTAGTTTGATTTACTTGTTAATGCTTGAGTTTGTTTTGATGGCTTAATGGAGTGTGCTAGCTAACAAGTTTCAATTAATTTCATTTAATATTTGATTTACATATTAGACATATAATTTTTCTGTGTCACTTTTTGTAAACTTACTTTGCATACTACTGTATAAATTCAAGTTTTTAAAACTTAACAGACAGATGTGTTGCTGGGGAGTTTGTTGCGCCACTTCTTCTTCCCAGCTAAAACACTAAGAAGTGGTGACGGGTGGGCGTTTTGGGGGAATGTCTTTATGTAGAACTTTGACGTTCAAAAATATATATTTCATGTGCAATAAACATTTGATGTGCTTACTTTTTAAATATTTTAAGACAATTGTATCTCTTTTTAAGCGTCTTTATAATTTTAGATTTTATTAAGATATTTATTAAATTTAAAATAATATCTTTCTTGTAAGTACTTAATTTTGTTTTTTTGTTTTATATTATTGAAAAAAATAACAGCAAGTTATAAACTATATTATAGTTTATAACTTGCTGTTATTTTTTTCAATATTTGTACGCCTTCACGGCAAAACATAGCGCCCATATGTTTAAACCTAATACCTTTATGTAAATACCTATGTTTCACAAATAAAGTCTGATTCTGATTCTGATTCTGATTCTGAACGCACACTTTCAAAATTCACCCTGTATACCAACATTTAAAGATACTTACCGAATTAATATTATCAATGATAGTCTTCCCATGGTTCCAGGGCACGTCCTTGTCACAGGACACGTTCCCAGGGTGGAAGTCTTCAGTAATGGCGAGAGCTTGGCAGAGGATTTGTACTGCATCATAAAGGAGAGCGGGCTCCGTCTGCAAATGAGAAATTCTTATGTTTAGTACTTATTCAATAGGGATGTTGCCTGAGTTAAAAAATATGATTATATTTAGTCCGTCAGTTAGATAATCGAAAAATATTGGACTCGTATTTTTTATTTTATCAAATCAATACAAAGATAAGGAGTGGGGGCTTGTAACGTCACTTTCCAGTAAAAAGTTTACTGGTAAGTGACGTCACACGAGTTTTCAGCGCACTGAATCGTCTTCATTTTTTGTTTACGTAACAAAAGAAAAATACGTGTCCAATATTTTTCGGAAATCTATCTGACGGACTAATTAGATTTTTTTTACCGTATTGCTACAAACGATAACATTTTTCATTGACAAAAAAACTTTCTTTCAGCGGAACGACAAATTCGTCGATAATACGTTCAAGGTTCTTTGGGAATGTTTGTTTTTGTTCTTTCTTATAAAAATATGGCTTCCTTAAGGCCTTCAAAATATCACACTAATCACACTATATATAATATTATAAAGGCGAAAGTTTGTGAGTGTGTGTGTATGTTTGGTACTTCTTCACGCGCAAACGGCTGGACCGATTTAGATGAAATTTGGTATAGAGATTGTTTGAGCTCTGGGAAAGGACATAGGATATGTTTTTATCCCGGGAGTATGTTTCCTTGGGATAATTTTCGACATTCACTCGGGCGGAGTTGCGGGCGGCAGCTAGTTTGCTTATAATATTTCTCTCTCATCAGATTAAACTGTATATCTTTAGAACGCTAAAGCGTTGTTTAGTGGTCATAAAAATTAGGTCAGAAATGGAAATCTGACACGAGTTCTGCCAAAAAATACCCGTGGTACCCTGATGCAGGGTTGTGAAGGTCACGCAGGCAGTTGCTCCTTACAATACTGGTAACCAGCTGCATACGGCTTGACTGGAAATCGACCCCAACATATTTGGGAAAATGCAGGCAGATTGAGTTGGTATTCAATTATATTAACCTAAAACCGTCCGATATATAGAATTTATAGAGATATGAGGTACAGAGAGTAAAGTCCCGCAAACCTCCACTGAAAAGGGAGGACCCTCCGACCAGACGATTGTTGTGTCTGGTGGGTAACTGTCCGATAGTTGATATTCGGACTGTTGTATATGTTCAAATCGCACGGAAGACTGATACCGCGATGCAGGATTTCTTTCCTTTTTGCTATCGTACAAATTTCGCAAATTCTGTACGCAATCTGACCAAATTAAGTATCATAAACCCATCCCAAATAGAGTGCCAGTACGGAACCCCTTCGCAGGATATGTCTCATCTACTTTTCTGCACCAGCACCTTCGAGAACCTGAACATGGTTAATGACAGAGCGGTCCAAGAGACCACAAGCTGGTTGAAAAAAAAAAATCCGCTGGATGCAAAAAACACAGACCCGTTCGATGTAGTGTCATTTGGGGGAGACCCAAGTCCAGCAGTGTAATTCTTTCAGCTGAAATGAGGATGAGTCTCCGCGCTCGTCTACATATCATTGCTGTACCTTAATATGTCCCCCGCTGATGATGGAGGCTCCTATAGGATGGAACTTCTCCATGACCTGCAGGGATTCCTTCACTTTGTCGGAATCCCGGTCAACGAGGCGCCAACCGCTCATGTTCACGCGGTTGTAGTAGAAGTCTTCCATGTCGAAGAGTTCGAAGTCCTGGAAATAAATGACTTAAGCTTAGTTATCTATACTTCTATATCTATACTAATTTTATAAAGAGGAAAGATATGTTTTTGTATGTAACGAATAAACTTAAAAACTACTGGACCGATTTAAAAAAATTAAAAATTCTTTCAGCAATGGATAGCTACATTATCAGCGAGTAACATAGGCTATATTTTATCCCCGTACTCCCACGGGAACGGGAACTACGCGGGTGAAACCGCGTGGCGTCCGCTAGTCTTGCAATATGAGTAAAGCATACTCTTTATACTTGACGATAGATATAACGTTGCCATGTCGTAAAAGTGGCCATTTCATGAAATGGTTAGCCAGTTCTTTTTGTCTAACGTCGACGACGGCTCCTATTTCTGTTTGTGGGGTTCAAAGAAACTTAACATGAATGGGATGGCGGAATCGCTTTGCTCGCTCACTCTAGGTCTCGTCATTCCATTTGAACCTACTTATACGTGTCGGGGTGTCCTAAGTTTCCTTGAACCTAATCTAACCTCGGTCACATCATGGTATGCCCAGCCCTCTGGTCACGTGAGAGTCGACAAGTTGTTTGCTGATGTCCCGAAAGACTCAGTGAGCACTGTTTAAGTTTAAAATACGTACTAAGACAACTCTATCCCACACATTTCGTTACTAAGAAATTAAGTAACGTTTCGGGGTTATGGGATCTTCCTTTATACCTAGAGACAAATAGGAATAAATAAATAATACTTACAAAAGATGTGAAAACGTAGTGGTAGTTCTCATTATTCATTTGCAGCTGAAGAATCTGTAAAAAAAGAAATAACGCCAATTGAAATTTTCATGTGGTTATGAAATCAATTTTTTGTAAAGAACTGAGCGGGGTTAAACGGTACATTGTTAAATTACATCGGAACAACTTCCCCGCGGCACGTTTAGCCTCGCTCTCTCTACTCAGTCTGCGTAATGCCATGCTTGTCATGTAACAGCCAATACTCACCGTCCTGGCTAACTAGCGCACTCTTTTGGGGTTGGTGTCCACGACGATGTGTTTTATCTGTTTTGCCTTCAAAAGCTCGAGCCAGTTTTTGGCCATAATCGTCAATTTTTGACTGGCTTTGACTGGTCTGTTGGTCGAGTGGTTAGTGACCCTGACTGCCAAACCGGAGGTCGTGGGTTCGATTCCCACCCAGGACAAATCTTTGTGTGATGAGCATGATCGTTTGTTCTGTGTCTGGGTGTAATTTATCTATAATATGTATGTATTTAGAAATATATAAGTATGTTTATCAGTTGTCTGGTTGCCATAGTACAGGCTCTGCCTAGTTTGGGATTGGATGACCGTGTGTGAGTTGTCCCAAGATATTATAAGATATTATTATATTATAATTAACAGCCGATACTCACCGCCATGGCTAACTGGCGCACTCGCTTGGGGTCGGTGTCCACGATTGTGTTCTATCTCCAACGCCTTCAACAGCGCGACCCAGGCTTTGGCGATATCTACCAATAACAGAAAATACTCACCGCCCTAGCCAACGGGCGCACTCGCATGGGCTCGGTGTTCACGACGATGTATTCTAACTGTTGTGCCTTCAATAACGCGAGCCAGCCATTGGCTATATCTACCAAATAACAGCCAATACTCACCGCCCTCGCCAACTGGCGCACCCGCTTGGGGTCGGTGTCTACAACGATGTGTTCTATCTGCTGTGCCTTCAACAGTGCGAGTCCTCTTCTGTACTCTTTGACGTCACGACAGCGGACGGCGTACATGTCGCGCCCGTCTTTGGCTATGTCGAGGATGTTTAGTTCTCCTGAAACGATGTAAGAGTACAAATCAACAGGTATCTACCATTCTAATGTTCCAGAAGCAGTAGTAGGAACTGGTGTTCTTTGTAACCACCTTTGTTTAGCCAGCTTAGCAAAATGTGTTTAATTACGTTACGCGTTCGTGTTTGGGTCACAGAAGTTGATATGTGTATTTTTCAACAATATTGGTCCTACAGATTTGGAGCGAATTGGCTATGATCTTATAAGACCCACAAACACACTTTCACATACCAGTGTTATCTTTTAACTCCGAGTTAGTTGCTAACACTGAGCTGATGAATATAAATATTTCATACATAATGGCCTGGGTTAGCAATTAACTTGGGAGTTAAAAGATAACGCTGATTAGTGCAAGTGGTCTTTAGGTTTCCGTATTTTTTTTTATGCGGACATTCGGACAATAAAAATAAAATCAACGTTCTGTGACAATGACATCGTCGGTCAACTTTTCAACGCTGCATTATAAAGGGATACGGTACATAGAGTAAAGTCCCGCAAACCTCCATTGAAAAGGGAGGATCCTCCGACCAGACCGTTGTTCGGTCTTGTGGACAACTGCCCGATAGTTAATATTCGGACTTGTGTACATGTTCAAATCGCACGGAGAAAGTTGCTTGCGCGATGCCGGATTTCGATGAGTAAGTTCGCAGCTGGCGAGATAGATGGCGTTGTGGTAGTTCGCAACTGGCGGGATTTTGCTACGTTAGTTTTTTTTGTGGCGGCATTGATGTCGCTACAGCATAACCTGGAGGTCTTCAAGTAAAGAGTGAATAGGATACTTCCAGGCAAGCAAGCTCCATCGTCAATCACATAGCTTTCCATCAGGTGAGATTGTCGTCAAACACAAGCTTCTCAGTAATAAACAAAAACAGAAAATTCTGCTCTTAAAGTATTGGTAAAACATACCGTATCCATAATCCTCGTAGATAACGCCCATCCTGGTCCAGTTCAGGTAGGAGAGGAACTCGGCGAAGGCTTTCGTGAGCAGTTCCTTTGGCGGGTACAGGTTTATTGTGAACGTGTGGTTTGCTGGAACGTTAAGGACAAAGTGATGAATGAATCGTTTCGTGTGTTTGAGTGGGGTCCTGGATGGTCAAGCTTCACAATTTGCGTGTCCAATGAGATAGGTGGCGCTGCAATTGGGTTCTAGAATTTATTTGAAAGTTTTTTTTTTTTTTAAACCGCCCCTTTAAATAACGTACCTGAAACGTCAAATTTGCCTTTCAAACATGACGTTTCAGCTACTGTTGGTAGCTAATTTGACAGTTGGTTAAAGGTTCAACGTTGTTGAAACCGGCCGTTAGCCTATGTCACCGGAGTATTTTTTTTAATCTTTTGATATCACCATTCATCAAAATCGGTTCAGTAGTTTAGGCGCTACAGTGGAATATTCAAACATATATAAATACATACAAAGACAGCTAAAATCATAACCCTTCCTTTTGGCTTTGCCGTAGTCGGGTAAAATAGTTAAGAGAAACAATGACAGTTCTTTTTCTTTAAACTCTTAATCGAAAAAGTTTATAACAATCTTTTTAGATATAGATATCTTGCGTTAATTTAATTTCCAAAGAGTGAAAGCTCTTAGTGTTAGATCGTGTAAATAATACTCGACAGTTCAAACAAGATTTAACAGATTTATAATATTTTGAACAAGCACCTTAATTAAATAACCAGCCAGTCTATTTTCTCAACAACTCACCGTGTTAACTTAGATGGAGTGAGGATGAAGTGAGCTGTCATTTCATCTTGTTTGTAGGGATTATAATAATAATAACCTCTTTATTTCAGGCTACTTTGGCTCATAGACTTAATATACCTTATTTATTAGCATTTATATTGTTACGAGCTTGGGGTTCGTAACAATAAAAACAGCCGATTAAATAACCAAAAAAATTACACTTTAATTTAACAACACTAATTACAACTTTAAACTCACTAATTATAAAACACAACTTCACTACTGATCACTTTCAGTGCTTCACTTCGCACTTGAAGATCGCTTTCGAAGTATTCGCTTGTATCGCGGACTATGCTGGCCTTATATAGGTCAATTGATTCTAGAACCTTCTACTATAGAAGCATCTGGAAAGTACTCGTAACTACAGCAATGTAAAATGTTCTGGCAGAGAAATGTCTAGGAGGTACTTGACTCTACTAGTTCTGCTACTCGATACTAGATGGCGCTAATAGTAACTAATGTCGAAATGTACCCGGCATTAATTCTGGCGCGTAACAATATTATTATAACACAGTTTGTGTTTTAGTATACAGGATGAATTTTGAAAGTGTGTGTGGATGACGAACTCCGAAATTATCGAAAATTATATATCGAAAAACACTGAAAGGAGTCTTGAGCCCGATTTTGATGAAAGCTAAAACTGCTTCATTGGATTTTTTTAAATAGGTCTACGGAACCATACAGTCGATTCTGTAAACGTGTCGAAGTGATCACGAGGTGAGCTGTCAATCCATATAATCAAGATGGAATGACAGCTCACTTCGTGATCACTTTACCGAATAGAACTGGTTGATTTTGAAAAAAAAAACATTCACTAAGCTAACATCTACTAAGGACCATATTCTGCGAAGTAATAGTAACATAGGGCAAGCTAAAGGAAAGCTCTCATTTTTAACAATTATTTTTTTAAGTTTACACTGCTAAACTGCAAATATCTCGCCGTGGACAGTGGTGCAGTGACCTCGAAGTGAGCTGTCAATCTATAAAAACAAGATGGAATGACAGCTCACTTCATCCTCACTCCATCTAAGTTTAAATGGTGAGATATTGGCAGAATAGGCCGGCTTGTACCAGAATAGACCAGCAGATTCTTTATCATAAACTGAAAAGTACTCACAATTCTCAGGAGCAAACGGTCCAACAGTCAAATGTGGAGCATGCAGACTTGTGCTCATGTGGTCTAGAGTGTTGCCCAGCAGTGGGCCTACGCCGCTAAATAGTGCTACAGCCCCTGACTGGATTTGGGTACAGGCTGTAACAAAAACAAAATCATGTCATCATCACTACTATTTTGAATAGTAGAAGTACGCCACTCAAACGCCAGAACAGTTACGTTTCAATCGTTATTACTTTGTGCAAATCCAGATCACAGGGATCTGAGGATTTTCTTAAAGATAAACTCAATAACACTGGCCAGCCTAGAAATCGGAGCAAAAAATTACGACCACTAGTGCTATTCTGTCACATTCTAACCCCAAAAACTAAGGTGAAATGTACAGTCAACAAAGCTATTTGGTACAAAGGCAAAAATATATATGTTTTCCACTGCACGGCAATATTTATTTCTAACGTGTGCATTATAACTTTTAAGCTTATGACTAAAGATCGGAATAGGTAGACCATATTTACCTAATGTTCGTGGAAGTAAGTAACATAGAGTTGATAATACCTCCTCTAAAATCAGGGAACCATAAACATGACGATTGTATCCCGGGATTTAAGAAATTGCAGATAACTTATTGCGCTTTGAATGCATTTGAACAAAATTATTATATTGATGATTCTTATTATGTTTTAAGAGTTCCGTACCTACTAAAACTGTTAAATTAAATAGCTTTGTTTTCGCACAACTCTTTCTTCTTTTGATTCTTCAAATCAAAAATTTGTAACTATACTCAAAGTCCAGTTCATGTTATTATAATCCCGGGTTTTAATTGTCATGATTCCATTTATGATTCCGGGAGTTAACAGGAGGTATTTTCAACTCTATGTTACTTACTTCCACGAACATTAGATAAATATAGTCTACCTATTCCGATCTCTGCTTATGACACACGAGTGTGGTATACAATAATTGTCTACTCAGCACACTCACAACGTTGTTTAAAAGTTGTTGCAAGTTAGCTGCCTGCATACCAAATAGCTTTGTACACTGTACATGAAGTGAGCTGTCAATTCATACAATTAAGGTCGAATGACAGTTCACTTCAAGCTGCCGCGACGGCATTCAATCTTAAAGACTGCATCGCCGTAGAACTTAAGACGCAGGCAACAAAAATAAATTTAATTTTAATCGGCCAATCTAAGCTTAAAACATTTCTACTCGTTTAAAAATAACTCGTGTAAAACGTTTAAAACAATAGACACACTGAACCCTATTCAAAAACCCAGTACCTAAACTTAAAAAAAGTCCCACAATTGTAACAACAAAACGCCACTTTCATGTCACCATTCAACTTGTGCAATTACATTTTTAACAAAACAATGTTCCCTCAATTTTTTTAAACGCCGACCACATTTTTGCGTTATTTTTCCGCTAAAAAGTTTCTTATTTGAACTCACTATTTACGTTCGCGGGTTTCCATTTTGTTTTTGCGTGAAGGACACTTCAGCTGTCATTTCAGGCATGGTGGTTGGCCGCCATATTGCTTTCGGGTATCCGTTACAATTTGAAATGTCAAGTGTTTTTGCGGGGAGTTGAAAAGTGCTTTCCGATTTTTGTTTGAGTTGAGTTTTATTGTTATTTAATCCTTAAGATAAGGTGCATATTTATATTGGGTGTTTTAATCGTAATATGCGAATATTACAGAAAAAAAAGAAACAAAGTTTTAACTGATTTTGAAAACAGAATAAGGATGTTGCCTGGGTTAAAAAAAAATATTTTTCTATTTAGTCAGTTAAATTATCGAAAAATACTGGACACGTATTTATTATTTAATCAAATCAATAAAAAAATTACAAAGATAAAGGAGTGGGGGCTTGTAACGTCACTTTCCAGGAAAAAGTGTACTGGTAAGTGACGTCACACGAGTTTTCAACGCACTGTATCGTCTGCATTTTTTGCTTACGTGACAAAAGAAAAAATACGTGTCCAATATTTTTTTGGAAATCTATTTGACGGAATTTTCGATCAGGTCACGTGTCCTGACGCGAGTTTGACATTTTTTACCCATCCCAAAAAGTGCACAACGCCGCTAAAGAAAAAAGCTTCAAAAAGCCAAATTAGAATAGAAAACATTTATTCGGTACAGGCACGAACGTATAACAACAAAGACAAAGTAACAGAAATGATATAGTAGTAGTAGGTACAGAACTAATACTTCAATCAAAGAGACGATTTACGCAAAAATACACTCCTAAAAGTCATTTATTCTCCACATTCAAAATTATGCGAGGAAAAAATTAATGATCAGACTCTGAAAACCGACTTGGATTGATTGATTCAAATCAATTATTATTTCATATAATTTAATTTTGTTTATGTTCTAAGTTATTATTACTTTGATTTTCACATTTTATTCACTTATATTTTAATAAATCTGTTGTAATTTAATTTAATTTAATAATTAATGGTTTTACAACGTGTTTTTTTTGTGCTAGCGGTGTCAACCTATAATTAATTGGGAATAAATATTATGACCACCAGAAAATACTTCGATACCCTAAGCTCTTTTACCAAAAATATACATATACTTTACACCAAAAAAATTAAGCCTAAAAAAATAATAGTTGTAGCTGTTTTATCCACGACTGTAGTTCAAATTGTATTTGGGGACCAAATATAGTAAATGATCACCAAATTTTCTTTAAACAAAATGTGTAGATTAGGTTAAGTTAAAACTGTGACCTCCTACGCACGAGCCGAGCGAGCGAAGCGTGCGGTGAAGAGATTTTTTAGTAGGTTACCTGGATACTAAATATTTGACTTATTTGATAGGGTAGCAAGATGTATAACTTTGGTTATAATTTCATATTAAACTGCGGTTTTAATTTTGGTGATCATTTACTATTTTTGCCTGTGATATTTTACTAAATCAGGTGATCAGTTAAACATAAGCCTAATTAATTGTTGGACCCGCAATTGTATCCTATTATAAATAAACACCCGCTAATGTACTGCTGTAAACAGTTGTTGGTGAACCTGAATAAAATAAATAAATAAATACCTAATACCTGGATATTTGAGTGGTCGTTGAAAAGTAACCCTGCATATTATAGTATACAAAATAAAGGTTCTAAAAATATATGATACACCTTTTCATAAAGGTGCTACCTCACCGGGAGCGTTTGCCTGTAATGTAACATTTCAGATTAGATTTTGGGCATTACATTACAGTGCTGCCTCCATGACTTGACGAGCATTTGCCTGTAATGTAACATTTCAGATTCAATTTTGGATATTACATTACAGTACTGCCTCCCTGACTTGACGAGCATTTGCCAGTAATGTATAATTTCAGATTCGATTTTGGGCATTACATCACAGTGCTGCCTCCATGCCTTGACGAGCATTTGCCTGTAATGTATCATTTCAGATTCGATTTTACACATTGCATCATCAAGTTGCACATGCATTGCTCGGTTCTCCTCCCTCACTGATATAATGCTCGACTCTGTAACGTTACATTACAGGCGAATGCTCCAAGTGAGGGAGTACCTTTACAGGTTTGCCTTTAAATGTAAGAAAATGAAAAAGGTTTATTACAATTTCCACACCACTGGTAACGAGTTCGACTCCTATACATTAGCTGCTTATATTTTTATCTTGGAAATTTTCGAATCTATGAACATAAAGCAATGAGCTAAGAAATATAATGAAACTTTGTATTACTCAACATTATTTTGTAAAATATATATTACCACATAAATGATGCAACCCATTGTTTTTTTATCGGAAGGTAGTCTTACCTGGTTGTAAGCGATGATATGGTCGATAATAGAGCACTTGCCAAGAAGCAATCTATTCACCCTTTACTTTTTGACCCAGGCACTTTAGCATGATCATACATAGAGGATCAGCCGTTATGTTCACACAGTGTGGTTTGGTTAAGGCTTAATTTTATCAAATTACTTTTCAAGTGATGCCTATAAGGTAGGAAGTGGTATCTGGTAGGGTAGACCAGGGTACTGTTGTGCAGTAGACTGCGTTCCTTGTTGATCCTATACACTGCGTTCTAACGTTTTCACCAAAACAATCAATCCCCTGGTTTTCTCCTTATTTGAGGTCAGTACTCCTGATACATTTAGACAACTCTTGCGTCATTTCTGGCGTTATGCCTTTCATCAACATATCACTGTGGATTGTCCATGCCCAAGCCCCGCAAAAAAAAAACCAAGAATTACCTTTCTTAAAGTCTTGAAAGTATCTTTCAAATTACTTCTTCCACTCTGGGTGGAGCGGAAGGGCGTGTCAGACTCTTACTGACTAAAACCCATCCGAGTTCCTTCTAAAGCCCTTTGCGTTCCAAGGCCGCGGTGACTCTTTCGAACAAATTCCGCAACCCTGGCAGGCGTATACTGTATATCATAGACCAGGGTACTGTTGGGCAGCAGAATCCGTTCCTTGTTGATCCAATACACCGCATACTAAACTAAATCAAACAAAAAGACTCAAACAAAGTTTATACCTTTCTTATAAGTCTTGAAGGTATCCCTGGCAGGCGTATACTGTATATCATAGACCAGGGTACTGTTGGGCAGCAGACTGCGTTCCTTGTTGATTCTGTACACTGCGTATTTGAAGGCCAGCTCCGTGCTGCCTCCCCTAGCGTCTTCTGTGAAAACTGCGCCTGAAATGGAGAAGAAGGTATGATTATCATTATTGTGGAAAATTTGTGCGGTACATACTGAGCAAAAGTGCGAACGAACGGTACCTATCGAATATAAATCGACAGAATCGTCGATGGATCTAAGGAACGAAGGCGCCCACGCTGGCAAAGGAACGGGAATGAATGACATACCCCTCGTAAAGGTTCGTCCGCTCGTTCGTTTAACCTGTACCAGGAAGGAATTAGCTTATTATATAGTACTCCTGACCGGTTTCAGCCACGGCGGCCAATATCAATGGACCTAACATTTTTCTACCTCTTTCATCACTCTCAGTCTATTAGGACAGCAATCTGACACGACTGGAGAAAGATCGGGTGCTTGACTTGCTTTCCAAGGCATTGTGTAGTAACACCACCAAAATCTAAACTCTGGGCTGTCATAAAATTCCTAATGGATAATCCCATTATAACACGTTTTACTGGACCTGGGAATTAAACACAAGACCTGATGCCAGGAAAACGGAACAGTTACACGAATTTAGCCTATTTCAGGGTATTGTTACCTTGTCACAAGGTAACAATATATTGCCTTGTAACAATATGCTACCTTGTGACAAGGTAACAATATGTCTGCTGCAGCATCGCCGGATGTAAGGGCAATCCAGTCTATTGGCGATCATCGCCAGGACGGTGTTGGCGCTACCCCGCGCTATCATATTACCTCTGACTGCTTTATATTTGTAGCGGCATCAATGCCACCACATGAAAAACTAAGAAGCGACATTTGTACGGCAACAAAAAGAACTGCAGCGCCATCTACGACGAACTAACATCGAAATCCTGCATCGCGCAAGCATAGTTCTACGTGCGATTTGAACATATAAAACAATCCGAATATCAACTATGGGGCAGTAGCCCACCCGACACAACAACCGTCTGGTCGGAGGATCCTCCCATTTCTCTGGAGGTATGCGTGACGTTACTCTCTGTTCCACATACCTCTATATATTCATGTATTTGCCCATTGTACCATTGTTATTTAAATTGTAATTAGTTTTAGTTCGATATAGCTCGATAGATGGCGTTGGCGTCGAAATAAATCGCGCTATGGTTTCATTACCGCCGTTTGATGGGGTCATTTGAATTTTCCATACTAAAAAACCAGTTAAGATCATAACACAGTCGGTTGTTTTATTTTCAACCTACTAGTACACTATATCTATATGTCACCGGAAAATTGCAGACTCCGTAAGATTGTAAAATACCGCGTGAAAGACACGGATATATTGGAAACTATTGAATTTGGATGGGATTTATTGTTTACAAAACGATTTTTTCATAATATATCGGAAAATTAAAATCTAATAAAGATTTATTACAATCTTTCGGAGTCTGCAATTTTCCGGTGACATCTATAAAGCTATTTTGTACCGAAATCGCGGCACGTCTATGTAGACACGTTGTCTATCGGAATATTTCGATAAAATCTGAGAAATGGTTCGTCTGTCGCGATTGACGCGCTCAGTAATTACTTAGATTGTCTTAAAATAAGACAGTGACTAAGTGTGCCTGAAGCCTAAACACAAGGTCGCATAATGTAGGAGATAATGGAATTGAAGTGTATGCTGAAGTGTTTGTGGAGACAATAAAATCTCGTTTGTAATCGAATGGAGTTTCTTGTCTGTTCTTCTCCATAAGAATCTAGAGTCTTTATATACTGGCTGAATTTATAAGTGTACGTGGATGACCAAATCAGAAACTATGAGGAATTTCGAAAAACATTTTTAAAACCGGCCATGTGCGAGTCGGACTCGCGCACGAAGGGTTTCGAACCATTATCTATAAAAACGGCGAAAAAATTACGTTTGTTGCATGGGAGCCCCCTTTAATATTTGTTTTATGTTAATGTTATTATTTTTTTTATAGTAAATATATAATTAAATGTTCTGTGAATATTTCAAGCGTCTACCTGTTACCGTTATCAAGATCGAGCAAAAACGAGCAAAAAAAATCACGTTTGTTGTATGGGAGCCCCCTTAAATATTTATTTTATTCTGTTTTTTAGTATTTGTTGTTATAGCGGCAACAGAAAATGTCAACTGTGAAAATTTCAACTGTCTAATTATCACAGTTCATGAGATACAGCCTGGTGACAGACGGACAGCGGAGTCTTATTAACAGGGTCCCGTTTTATCTTTTGGGTACGGAACCCTAAAAGTGAGCACTTTCGTTTAGTTTGCCATATGTAGTTTGCACTTTCGGATGGTTTAATAATACAGGGTGTGTTTTTTTTCAATATCAATCGGTTCGATTCCGAGCTAGGAATACCAATTTTTCAAAAATCCTTAGTCTTCATGAAAATCGAGCTCGAGACTCCTTTCAGTGTTTTTAGATATTCCTCATAGTTTCGAATTTGGCCAAAAAAAAATTCAGCCTGTATATTCTTTTACCTTAAATTTTTGACGTTCAAAAGTGCCTTTTAATGGTCTCATTGAAATTAACATTTTGACTTTGACTTCAAATATGGAAAGATATTATATTTAAGATCACAACTACCTCTTATTTAACCGTTATCATCATTTGTTAACGGTGTTGCAGGAATATGTTGATCATATTCCTACAACACCATTAACAAAATAACTTAAATTATACCTCTAATAGCTTTTGCCCGCGACTTCGGACGCGCATATCCCGGTTTTTCCAGTTCCCGTAGGAATTTCCCGTTGCTGTATAGCATAAACCATTCCTCATTAATGTGGCAAAATATATGAAAAAAAACTAAATCCGATTGGTAGTTCCAGAGATTAGCGCGTTCAAACAAACAAACGAACTCTTCAGCTTTATTATATTAGTATAGAGGTATGCGGTACAGAGAAAGTCCCGCACACCTACACTGAAAAAGGGAGGATCCTCCGACCAGACGGTTGTTGTGTCTGGTGGGCAACTGCCCGATAGTTGATACTCGGACTGTTGTATGTTCAAATCGCACGGAGAACTTTGGTTGCGCGATGCAGGATTTCGTTGTTAGTTCGTCGTAGATGGCGCTGCGGTTCTATTTTTTTGTTGCCGTATAAATATCGTATCTTAGTTTTTCAAGCATTGATGCCGCTACATTAGTACAGTATAGATTGAAGAAAATAAAAGTTTTCATGCACACGAGAATTGCCGACAACTTACGACCATTTAATGTCACTGAGCAACAAAATAAACTTAAAACAAGTAACGAGGTTATCGTTCATAGCAACTAACTACGGGACCAACTCTGAAATCTGGAAAAAAATAAACTGTTCAGTACATTTTATCGAGTTATGCACAGAAATGTATGGTCATGTGAAGAGGAGGGATGAAATGCACGGAACTAAAAGAGTTATGAATATAAATGTGGATGGATGGACAGGGAGAGGGAGGCCAAAGAAAAGATGGATGGATTGTGTTAGGAGTGATATGAAATGTTCCGTTGTCAACAAGGAACCCTTATAGTTTCGCCATATCCGTCTGTCCACGGTTTAGCTCAGATACGCTTAGCACTAGGAAGTTGGAATTTCGTATGGGTATACATAATAATCACACCGGCAACGTGGTAAAATATATTAAAAAAAAACTAAATCCGATTGGTAGTTCCAGAGATTAGCGCGTTCAAACAAACAAACGAACTCTTCAGCTTTATTATATTAGTATAGAGGTATGCGGTACAGAGAGTAAAGTCCCGCACACCTACACTGAAAAAGGGAGGATCCTCCGACCAGACGGTTGTTGTGTCTGATGGGCAACTGCCCGATAGTTGATATTCAGACTGTTGTATATGTTCAAATCGCACGGAGAACTTTGGTTGCGCGATGCAGGATTTCGTTGTTAGTTCGTAGTAGATGGCGCTGCGGTTCTTTTTTTTTTGTTGCCGTATAAATATCGTATCTTAGTTTTTCAAGCATTGATGCTGCTACATTAGTACAGTATAGATTGAAGAAAATAAAAGTTTTCATGCACACGAGAATTGCCGACAACTTACGACCATTTTATGTCACTGAGCAACAAAATAAACTCAAAACAAGTAAAGAGGTTATCGTTCACAGCAACTAACTACGGGACCAACTCTGAAATCTGGAAAAAAATAAACTGTTCAGTACATTTTATCGAGTTATGCACAGAAATGTATGGTCATATGAAGAGGAGGGATGAAATAATAATAATAATAATATATCCTGGGACAACTCACACACGGTCATCCGATCCCAAACTAGGCAGAGCCTGTGCTATGGCAACCAGACAACTGATAAACATACTTATATATTTCTAAATACATACATATTATACACAAATTACACCCAGACACAGAACAAATGATCATGCTCATCACACAAAGATTTGTCCTGGGTGGGAATCGAACCCACGACCTCCGGTTAAGCAGTCAGGGTCACTAACCACTCGACCAACAGGCCAGTCAACGGAAATGCACGGAACTAAAAGAGTTATGAATATAAATGTGGATGGATGGACAGGGAGAGGGAGGCCAAAGAAAAGATGGATGGATTGTGTTAGGAGTGATATGAAATGTTCCGTTGTCAACAAGGAACCCTTATAGTTTCGCCATATCCGTCTGTCCACGGTTTAGCTCAGATACACTTAGCACTAGAAAGTTGGAATTTCGTATGGGTATACATAATAATCACACCGGCAACGTGGTAAAATAAAATCTTGGAAAAAAAAAAAATTAGTCCTACCAGAATCAATAATATTGTGTGTGAATTCTTGGCAACTTTACATGTAGGGCCATTCATTACACGTAAAGTTGCAATAAATTAATTAGATGTTTACTTTGTTAGGGCAGGTTGAATAAAAATTTGCACCCGTGCGAAGCCGAGGCGAGTCGCTAGTATAATTATAAAAAAAAAAAAACATTTTGTATTGCACAAGTGACGGGAATATCTTGACATTTTGTGTAATGTGTTTAACCTTTTGAACGCCATTGTCACATAACAAGCAAGCGCGTGTCCTGTACGCCAAACGTCACAAATATGTGACAAAAAGTACGCATATGCTCTGGCGTTCTTAAAGTTAATGTATAATGCTGGTATTGCTATTGCAAAGCCGCAAGCAACTCACCAATCTTAACCACCGGAGACAGCGCAGCGACAGCATTCACCATGAGCACGATCCAGCGCCAGCCTCGCCACATCGTGCCTCATCATCAGCCCTGGATGATGTCCTCACCACCTGGAGACAAGGGATGGACATGTTAGAATAGCTTTACAGTGCCTTATAAGGTATTGGGAGAGGCAAGAGGTGGTTGGAATGAAGTTTTTTATTTTTTTATTTATTTAATATGGGTTTGCTCTTGACTATAGTCTAGGTCATAGATGACAGAGACAAAGTCGACGATGGAGCGAGCTTACCCAGAAGAAGCCTGTTCACTCTAATTTTGAAGAGATTAGGGTTGTATGCGTTCGGAAACACAGACGCAGGCAGAGAGTTCCACTCCTTTGCTGTGCGCATTATAAAAGACGTTTGGAAACGTTTAGTGCGAATTGGTGGAATAGCAACAAGGTAGGGATGGTAACTTGCAGTGCGTCTAGATGTCCGATGGTAGAAGGGGGCCGGTGGGATGAGGTCGTGGAGTTCCTGGACACTCTCCCCGAAGTACAATCAGTAGAAGACCGACAAGCAGGCAACCTAGCGGCGATGAGCCAAGCTGTGAAGCTTGGCATCCACCAGTCTTACGTTAAGTTGAGGATAAACAGATCTTTATTATATTTTAAATACTTAACTATATACAAGCTGATTGAGATTTCTTCTGAAAGATAATCAATTTAAAATCAAGAAATGGCAGAATTACAATTTTTAATATGTAATTTAACTCACACACTGATCCATTGTTTTTAATTATATTGTAAATATGTGAGTACCATGTCCCTTACTAGCAAACTTAATTTTATCTCTGCTGGTATTGCTTTGTTGTACCTATAGTATATAAGTGTGTGCTGTATATTAGTGTAATGTTGGATGCATTGTGCTCACATAATATAATCAATTGATCAATGTACCTATGTATACAAAATATTGTAAAACTTATATTTGAAAAGAGTAACTATGGAGTTTCTTGTCCGTTCTTCTCCATAAGAATCTACTTTTTGCGAATGGACAACTAGAGTCACTTATATTTTAATTTTAAACTGTAAATTTGACGTTCAAAAGTGCCTTTTAATGGTCTAGTTGAAATAAATGAATTGACTTTGACTTTGACTTTGACTTTACAATTGTGATAAACAAAAAAAAACTATTACGCGCGAGAGCTTATTTTGCTCTGAACATTTATGAATCGCTTTTCACTTTGTCGGCGCGCCGTTGCTCTGCCAGTAGCACCTACGTCACGTCTAGTGAGTTACTATTGCTTCTCACGATTTCGAGTTTATGAACATTTTTTTAATTATTTGAAAACAAAACATTTTAATTTTTAAGTTTAACTTTATGTTTCGATAGTACTACTGATGGCTAATCGTTCTGGCGCGGGAAAACAATTATTCAAATTTCAGCGTGTATATCATAATACTAATAAATGCTATCGTTAAGGAGTGTTTAGTTCAGATATACAATTTTGTATGCATGTCAGTTCTGTGACAATAAATACATTTTCTTTCTCTCTCATATTCACTTAAAATTAAAATAAAAGCTTAAAATATGGCGTCATAACATTCTTCTGCAACGCTGCCGACTGGAAGTGTGACCAAAAGGCCACTGGGCATTGCCACGTTCTATGGCAATGCTTATCCTTTTTCCTAAGTAAAAATTTAGCCCTTGGGTTTGGTTGCCCTTGGGTTACGCGAAGTGTACCTACCTAACACTGTACTTAGACTGGTTTCACAGCTATCCGGGAGACCCACACAGGAGACCCAGACGGGTAGTGCCCGCAGTGCGCGAACGCAAACGAGGGTTCAGTATCATACGTTGGATCATTTGGCACTCTTCAAAGTGGTTGAGCCGAATGGTACTAGCGCAGGCGTCATATTGCTAAGCAAGCGCCGTCAGCTAGGACCGGTAATGTCTCAGCTGCCACGGCTTATTTCAATAATTTGTTCCTTGAATTATTGCTTTTTTTTGTACTTCGGACGCTTGATCTTGCAAGTCTTTCTACATCGTTCTCACATATATGTATGTTTGTATAATTTTCACACGAATGATGTAACCATATCTTTGTAAAAAACATTGATTTAAAAGAGTGTCCGTAGAGTTTCTTGCACGTTCTTCTCCATAGAGATCTACGCTTTGGAATGTGTAATTAGCTTCATTCTTTGGACAGACCAACCTTGACTATTCAAAATTGCCTGTAATGGTTCAATTGAAATAAATGCTTTGAGTTAGAGTTTGAGTTTGTACGGGCACTACCCGGAGCGCGCCAATCCGCGTCGCTGTGAGACAATGTTCTAGCGCATCACGTGAGACTCCGTTCCGTCGCACCCGTACGGGTGGCCCGCACGGGTCTCCCGCATAGCTGTGGAACCAGCCTTAGATAACTAGTTTTCGATTACGCTCTGTAAAGTATGAACCAAGAAAATATTCTTGTCTATCATACTTTTCTACTACTAATAGTCAATATTTATCGTCTAATTAGAAGACAACTTGTGCATAACGTGTTATTTTGTATCATCACCAGTGATCGGATAATCGTGCGCTAATATACCTAAACTTCACTTTTATTCCCACGAAAGTATCATACGGACATGCTTTTAAGTCGGTTCAGGCATTTAGAAGTTAAATACAAACATAAAAAAATATTACACTCCTTTTCTTGGGCAGTCGTGTAATAAATACAACACATTGACCACATTGTCCACATTATAATTTTTTATAGGTATTCCATTTGTTTTGAATAAAATAAAGTTACTAAATCAAAATAACCACTGCTATAATTTCATTAAGTTTGTTATAGTTGTTTTTACAAAATTGTTCAATCCCGGGAACCCGGGATTACTTATTTATTCAGAAAGGAATGTCCATATTATTCTTTCACGGGAAGAAGTTAAGGTATATAAGCACCCGATTATCCGATCACTGATCATCACAGTCGTTAAGGGTAGTCAAGGTAAGACGTAAGACGGTATTGTATAGTTTAATTCCGCCAAGCCCGTTCCATCATCGGACCACAAGACGTACGGCAATGCGCCACCGGTATATGGTGGACATCCCACCCACACGCACTAAACGTGTTGGGAACACATTCATTGTGCGTACAGCTAAGGAGTGGAATTCCCTGCCAGCGTCTGTGTCTCCTGATAGCGACAACCTGGGAGTCTTTAAGTCAAGAGTGAATAGGTTACTTCTAGGCAAGCGTGCTCCATCTTCGACCACATCATCGCTTACCATCAGGTGAAATAGTGGTCAAACGCGTGCCTATCAATAGTAAGTTATATTTTGTGGAAGCAAGATTAAAATGTATTAGTTTTTTGTATGTTTTATTTGTGTATTTTATATACGGGCCTTTTTTAAGGATGGGAAATCATCAAATGACTTCTTCCGCTCTGGGTGGAGCGGAAGGGCGTGTCAGACTCTTACTGACTAAAACCCATACGTGTTCCTTCTAAAGCCCTTTGCGTTCCAGGGCCACGGTGACTCTTTCGAACAAATTCTGGAACCCTGGCAGGTATGTATGGGCCTTGGTTGCTTGATAATAAAGAATTGTTATTATTTGTATGTATTTGACAATCTCGGGACCTTGAGGTTCCGGTCCTTTGGTAGTCGTACGAGGGGCCGAAGCCAGAATATGAGAAAATAATATTAATAAATTAATAGTAAAGTATAAAATATAAAATAAATAAAAAAACTGAGTGACACCATTCTGAATAATTAAATAAATTCATTTTTTTAAGCATCATTTGCTTTCGTATGTCGGTCGCTAATATGAGGGAATAATAAAACAGGTCGTATATTTAAATTTCGCTACCCAACCGAATTTATTTTAATGCACCCCTTTTAATGGCTCCCAGGTACGCGTGGTAGATTCTAAAAGGATTAATAAGGCATTACCAATTTCCTGTGGTCCTCGAAGAGGGTGGAAGGGACTTCCATAATAAAAGCTTGATATTAACAGCAGCTTGTCTTCGTAACCTTTTTGGTATAGCATTTCTAAAAATTCGAAGCAGAGCAAGAGCCTGCCAGGGTTGCGGAATTTGTCAAAATCAAAGTCAAAACGTTTATTCCAATTAGGCCATTAAAAGGCACTTTTGAACGTCAACATTACAGTTAAAAATATATGTATTAAAATAAAGCGAATCTACTGTCCATTCACAAATATAAATTCTTATGGAGAAGAACAGACAAGAAACTCCAAAGTTTCTCTTTTCAAATAAAAGTTTTACAATAAATGGTACTCACATATTTACAAATACTGCAAACAATTGATTTTACAGTGTGAGTTATTTCATGAAAAAATAAAATAATAAACAAAAAAAAAACACAAAAAGTACATATATGTATAAGTACATTATGCCAACCAGTTCGATTTACTCTACACTCTAAATAGTCCTATGGAGCAGGACCAGCGTGCTTCCAAGCATTCTAATCCTGTATGTAATCTTCCAATTTATAATATGCTTGTTTACAAAGAGTGTTTTTTGTGTATTTGTGCGAAAGAGTCACCGCGACCCTGGAACCAAAGGGCTTTAGGAGGAACACGGATGGGTTTTAGTCAGTGAGAGTCTGACACGCCCTTCCGCTCCACCCAGAGCGGAACAAGTCCATTGTCATGGGATGTCAATGGACTCCTTCTGCTTCCTTAAAAAAGAAAAAACAAGAACATGCGGGGCAGTCTTTGGGAACTGCCGATAGAGAGTTACATAGTAGAAACTAAGTAACTTGTGAATTGTGTCGTCGATCTATTAGATTATTATTTTTGAATTTGGAAAGCATTCGGTGACGATGACGATAGTTCCATGATTTTTGTTCACCCAATAAATACACATTTATACACAGTATACATATAGCTCATGGACAGCGTTCGGTGACGGTGACGCGAATTCCATGATTTTTGTTCACCCAAAAAGTGCTCAACGCGCCTAAAGAACTTTTCACTTCAAAAATCATTTATAATCAGATACCCCGATGGACAGATCTAACAATGTTTTCGTAATCAACCCCTGACTGCAAAAAATAAGATCCGTTTCAAATATTCCACTTTTAAATTGTTTATACCAATTTCCAAGAAAATTGAGGCAAACAATAATATCCTTCACTAAAAACTTCATCACACCTTAACAGGGGTTAATTTTAGATAAATCCGAAAACACGTATCTTGTTTTTTATAAAAAAATTTAATATCGAGTGTCAACTTTATCGGATCAAGAGTTAAGATTCCTCTATAAAAACATTTATCATCTGCCTAGCGTTTTCCCAATTATATTGGGGTCGGCTTCCAGTCAAACCGGATTCAGCTGAATACCAGTATTTTACGTAGAGCGGCTGCCTACGAGACCTCCACAACCCATTAACAGGGTAACACGTCCTTCATAAGTCTGGGGTCAGATTTTTGGGCTTCTGACTATCCGTTACGACTGCCAAAGATCTACAAAACAGCTGGGACCTACGGCTTAACGTGCTTTCCGAGGCACGGAAGAGTCTCGGTATGTTAGGATGGTCACCCATCCACAGACCAACCTCGGCAAGCGTTGCTTAACCTTGAAGATCGACCCATGCGGCTGTTATTATTTAGCCATGTGGTCCTCTCTAAAAACATTAACACTCCCTAAATCGTCTTTAAGGGTTGTGGTAAAACTAATAATGTCAATCTTTCTTATAAACTTAGGCCAGTATTCGTGCCAACTTTCAAGTTTATAAACACAAGGAAAAAAAAAATCGGTACTAAATTTAACACACCCTAAATTGTTTTTTTAAACTAATAATGACAACGATTCGCCTCGAGCCAAATGGAGTTCTTAGCTGACGTCTCCTATTCATAATCTACCTCCGTGCCAAATTTAATCTTCCTAGCTCAAGTAGTTTTTGTGATTTCGAGATTAATCAGTGAGTGAATGAATTACCTTTCGCTTTTATGTATAGAAGATAAAGATAAAGCCTACCCAACATATTAGTATGAGCACATCACCGCGCTGGCAATACATTCAGTCCCTTTCAGAATACCAAGTAAATTCGTGAAATAACTCCAGTCGTATGGGACGCGTTCGCACCTTATACCTACATGTTGTAGTAAGATGTGCGTATATAACTGTGTTGGACATACGGGTCAGTAGTTTGGCCAACTTGTAATCAGTGATCGGATAATCGAGCGCTAATATATCTATACTTCACTTTTATTCCCACGAAAGTATAATACGGACATGCTTTTGGGAATCCCTAATCAAAATTAAAACAAAATGAAAATCAAAAGTCATTTATTCAAATTAGACTGAGTGCCAGCACTGTTTGAACGTCAAAGTTCTACATAAAGACAGTCCCCCAAAACGCCCGCCCGTACCCCTTCCTAGTGTTATAGCTGGGAAGAAGAAGTGGCGCAACAAACTCCCCAACCGGAATCGATCGAAATTCCTGAGATTGCATACAAAATATATGTTGTTAGAACTCGTTGTGAACTCACATTGTAATTTTATTAAATTTTAAAAGCCAATTCTAATGGAACTTTTTATTTTTTGATTAAGCTTGTTATAGTTGTTTTTACAAAATTGTTCAATCCCGGGAAACTGGGATTACTTATTTATTCAGAAAGGAATGTCCATATTTTTCTTTCACGGGAAGAAGTTAAGGTATATAAGCACCCGATTATCCGATCACTGATTATAATACACAAAGCATACAAATTTTAACAAATAAACGCCGAAAAAATCACGATTCTTGTACTTATTATTATTTCTTATATTTATTATTTGTTGCGGCAATATTAGGTGGAAATTTCAACTACCTATTACGGTTCACGAGATATAGCCCGCTGAGTAACACCCCGCTGACGAACAGAAAGAAAGCACACTACTGCTAAGTGCCTTTATCACGATGAAATCAAGATTGATGTGGAAATAGGCCATCGGAGTAAAGCCGAGGCAAAGACTCGCTTATTTACCAATATTATCGCATTTTTCCCTCCACTAACCTTTCTTAGCCTTCTATAACGAACACAACAATTCACAAAAGCCATGAAATCTAACAAAATGTATCCCAAGCCCTTTTAACTCCTAAATCCCTAAATCTTTAAAAAATCAACCGAAAAACAAAACAACCTAGAAACAAAGGATCCTGTCCCCGAAAAAACGGACAAAGACACTTATGAAATCTCCAAAAGGTTCCATTTTTCCTTTTCTACGCGAAAAATCTGAACAAAAAGACCTCAAGGTTACATTCAAGCCCAGCGTTCTCAATAAGGAAAGAGCCCTCAGCATCTCTATTACTAAACATCCTTCAATTTATAAGAGGCGGTCGGGAAACGAGTAAAAATTAAATTAATTATTTCGACGCCGCTGCCGTCGTCCGTTCCTACCATAGAGCATGGAATGGCGCGTCGTCTGCAACGACCAACCGGTTTATTTGCCGCACTATTCGGTTCGACCATGGTCGATTGCCTGCGCAATCTTATTATTATTTTTGCATATATATATGTATAGTACCTGGAGAACCATTTTTTTTGGTAAACGTTTTCTAAAACTGAAACCTAGCTAAATCAATTTATCGCCCCCGAAACCCCCTGCAAATTTAATTTCATGAAAATCGTTGGAGCCGTTTCCGAGATTCAGATTATATATATATATACATATATACAATAATTTCTCATTTAAAGGAATTAGATTTTTCTTTTGTTTAGTTACCTATTTGTTGTTTAATTACTTTTATGCTGCTCATGCCGACGTTTCTCAGTCAATGCCGGCTGTTGCTGTAAACTCGTACTCCGGCTCTGTCTCGCACACGAGTCCCAGCATTATGCTGAGCGATGGTCATTTTGCGCGGATGTGACGCATATCTTCCTAACTTGCATAATCAGGATTATATTTACCGTGTGCGTCATGCTTGGCGGAAATAAACTCTTTTTCTTTCTTTAGAAAGAAAGAATAATATTTATTTACATCTAGACGCACTGCAAGTTACCATCCGTACCTTGTTGCTATTCCACCAATTCGCACTAAAAGTTTCCAAACGTCTTTTACAATGCGCACAGCAAAGGAGTGGAACTCTCTGCCTCCGTCTGTGTTTCCGAATGCATACAACCCTAATCTCTTCAAAATTAGAGTGAACAGGCTTCTTCTGGGTAAGCTCGCTCCATCGTCGACTTCGTCTCTGTCATCTATGACCTGGACTAGAGTCAAGAGCAAACCCATATTAAATAAAAAAATTGCACTTACTTTCTTCCAACATCTCACCGTTTATACTTAGGTGGAGTGAGCATGAAGTGAACTGTCATTCCGTCTTGTTTGTATGGATTGACAGCTCACTTCATGTTCACTTCACCATAGCTTACACGGTGAGATGTTTACAGAATCGCACTGCAGAAACTCTTTTGCTTACTATACTCGCGTTTGACCACAATCTCACCTGATGGAAAAAGAAGATTGGATTGACGACGGAGCACGCTTGCCTAGAAGTAGCCTATTCACTCTTGACATAATACCCCCAGGCAGGGACTGAATACCGACATAATTTTCTTGCGTTTTTTTTGCGATTTGCAGGTCAGTGTCAGGTTGTATCTTGATCAAAATATGATTCGCGACTGTAATAAATATGTATTTACTTAGGAATCATTAATAAAGATTCTGTGACGTCACATTGTAGCCTGATATCGGTACTGAGTATTGATATAATTATTGATATTTTATATCGATACTCAAATTACTGATATACAATATCTGTATATATCCCAGATATCGATACTGTTATCGGTATTTTCTTAAAAATATCGGTATTCTTCGAGTATCGATATCGGTCCCTGCCCCCAGGTTGTAGCCAGTTTTCAGCAGTGGCAGCTTGAACGTTTCGTTGCTCTGTGGCCCTCGCGGCAGATGGTACAAAATGAGGAAGAAAACTTCGAGACGGGGTTATTACTCGTACCTACGGATCGGTTTTTGTTTTTTATTAATATCTTTTGTATTATGTGAGTCTTAGAAGAAATATTAGATAATATATGGTAACTTTTTGTTTGTTTATATGGGGTAGATGTGTTTGCAGAAGTCAATATAGGTTGTTATTTATTCTAAGCGGTTTAGACTTCAGACTATGATAACCTGACGTTTTTTATACCAAGTAATTGCTAAGGCATAGATAGAGGCATATTTACCTATGTGGCCCAAACACGGACGCATAACGTAAGGCTCGTGGTCGTAAATTCGCTGTGGTCGCGGTGGATGCGAATCACGAGTGTCCGCCACCGGTGGCGTGTCGCGGACACTGCGTCGCGAGTGGACGCCCCTCACTACACGTGTGCGACGATTCCATAAAAAACGTGTTAAATATCATGTAAACAGCTTGTCGCCAGCTACCGGTGGCTGTGGTCGGTGACCCGTTTGCGGGGAGCCTAAATAAATACATTTTGAGTATAGAAACGTTAGTAATTTAAAAAATTCTAAGGGTTTTTCAGATTAAACATGTTAAGAAACTGGTTGGTGTCCGGTTTTTTTTTTAAACAATTGAGGTGACATGATGCGCAACATGTTGCTCATCATGTTGAACGGCAACGAAGAACTTTTATTTAGTAACATTGTCAATGTTGCGCGCCTGCTGGCAACGTCGCGCGTTGTTGTGCAACGTTGCTGAACATGTTGGGCGTCATGTGTTGCGCGTCAAATGTTGTCTAATGGATTCGAGGCTTTAATAGAGAGAATTTAATAAATAGATTGACAAAAAGTTCGCTATCAAAAACTCTCGCCTGCTGTCAAACTTGCCCGCCAGTATGTCCCACGATATAATCGAGGGTCGCTTGCATATTTCCACGCTCAACGACGAGGGACCCCTCCACAATGGTGGATTAATATTTATATCCCCTCAATGATAATAGTAGTAAACTCCAGTTGATGGTGTATGAATCTCTTGGTGATGGTGGTAAAACGTAGTGGGTTTATTGTTTGAAGTTTCGTTCCTTGTGGAATGTCATGTCTCTGTAGAACCGAAACTTTTATTTACCGAAATTATATTATTTATAACAGTTTTTTTTTTTTTTGTTTTTATTTAATATGGGTTTGCTCTTGACTCTAGTCTAGGTCATAGATGACAGAGACAAAGTCGACGATAGAGCGAGTTTGTACCTACAGAGCAACAGTTTTGTCAAACATTTATATAATAACTACTTACTTAAGTATTTTTTAAGTAAAAAGTCGTTGGATAGGTCGTTTAAAAATATTGAGGATGTGCAAAAACCATTTTTTCATTGATTGATTGATTTTCTAAGGATCCATTTGCGATAAACTTTAAAGTGTTAATTTTTGTTAGAGTCAAGTGTCCCCCCGCTCTGCCAGCTAAACGGTTGTTTTTGGAGACGTGAAAGAAATCGTAGTAGTAGCATATGTCATTCCATCTTGATTATATTGATTGACAGCTCACTTCGTGATCACTTCACCCAAGTATTCACTTCGACATGACGACACGACAGAATCGACGGCTGAATGATACACGCAATACATCTCGTAACTTTAGATTTAGTTTCATTTCAACTTGTTAATCTAAAAAAACGGGTCAAAATCTAATACACTTTTTGATGAAAATACGTGGAAAAGAGTGAATAGAAAACCACGAGAATGAAAATATGAATATTTGTTTAGAAAATTCGTGGAATATTCGGGCGAAATCCGATTAAAATTTTCGACAAAATAAATAGACACGCACAGCGTTTGATGTTTACCAACCAAAAATAGACTGGGATTCGTCTATTATTAGTTCATCAAAGGCGTAATTTTGTTCTTCTTTTTTGGAAGCTGAATAGTATAGAATACTCTTTATTATGTACACCATATAAGTTACAGAAAAGTTAGATTAAGAAAAACATTACATAGGGTGACACAATGGACGGCCTTATCGCTTTTTTTTTAAGGATGGGAAATCATCAAATGACTTCTTCCGCTCTGGGTGGAGCGGAAGGGCGTGTCAGACTCTTACTGACTAAAACCCATCCGTGTTCCTTCTAAAGCCCTTTGCGTTCCAGGGCCGCGGTGACTCTTTCGAACAAATTCCGCAACCCTGGCAGGCTCTGGCCCTAGC
>NDFZ01005342.1:62394-90423 GCA_002192655.3 Mamestra configurata | reverse complement strand
CCGGCCCTGGTTGAATCCATGGTCCGGAGCGAGGAGGCTTGGGAAGCGGTCACCTCCTTCTGCGAAGCAGTAATGCTAGCGAAGGAGGAGGAGGGCCGCGCGAGGGAAAGGCAAGGCCTTCGCCCCAACCGCCGCTACAGGAGAAGACGCCCCGGGCGTCGGGAGTCGCAGGGCGATTCCCGGCCACCGTAGGCGCGGGCCTGCGGACGGCGAGCGTTAGGTGGCTCGCTGTCCGATCACCACCAGGCCCGGGTCGATGGCGCGTTGTGTTTCACGCGCGCCTCAATGAGATTTCAGCATAGAAGACGGGGCCCGCTAGGGCCAGAGCCTGCCAGGGTTGCGGAATTTGTTCGAAAGAGTCACCGCGGCCCTGGAACGCAAAGGGCTTTAGAAGCAACACGGATTCCCTTCTGTTCCACCCAAAGCGGAAGAAGACATTGGATGATTTCCCCTCCTTGAAAAAAAAAAAAGGGTTATAAGTAATAACAGGTACCGTTTTGTAGTTTCTGCATATCCCGACGGGAAAAGGTCGTGAGTGGTGGTTTTACGTCTTATTTGTTCCAAACAAGTCGCTTTTCAAGCACTTTGTTGCAGTTGATGGCATTTATTTAACTTCAATCACAGTTTTACGCCACACACCCCATCAGACTACTTCAGTTCAAGTTATTTTTTAATTCCTACATTTTAGAATCATTTTTGGAATCGTCTCTACGACTTCTTTATTTTGCTCTCCATATGACTAACGCCAAGAAAAAACGCTACTTCACTTACTGGCGACCGCCATTTTGTATTTTTTTGTCACTTCAACACTTAATACGAATCTAAGGCTCGGCGCAAACGGGCCACCGACTACAGCCGCCAGTGGCTGTTGCGCGCTACCGCCACATTTGTAACAGTAGCAGAATTGCGCGACAGCCACCGGTGTTCGGAAGCCGCCACATTTTATAAACCGCTCTCCAATTCTGTCTCCTGCTTGAATGGAGGCAAGTGGAAATTATATTTTTTCCTACTCCTTCGCTTTGCTTTTCTGATTTATTTCGTTGCGGGATCCAAGACAGTTAAATCGTTTCTCCGGGACGCGTCGAGCTTCATTGACTCGGCGTTTTTTTCTGGTGGTCGCCACTGTTGATTCTGACTTTCAGGAGTTGCAGTGGTTGGGAACGTGTGGCTAACTTGTCCCAAAATAAAAACCCGCTCTCCGCTGCGCAGTCTATCTAAGTATCTATGACAACACGGTTGGTGCAGTGGTCGAGCGATTGGCTGCTGCGCTACGTGTTGCGGGTTCCCGGGCAAGTAACAAATATTTTTATGGCCTACAGATAGTTGTTCTGTTTGTGTATGTTTGTAAGCGCACCCACGATACAGGCGAAATTCCTAGTATAGGGAACAGCGACCACAAGTGGCGAGTCGCGGACAATGCTGTAGCGAGTTGCCGCCACTGGCTCCGACACCAGCACACACTGATTGGTGTCCCGTTTGCGCGGAGCCTAATGATACCTCATTTGTTGAAATCTATCGGCCGTTTAGGCAGGTTTTTACATGGCATTCTAAAGGAATACGCCACATACATACACGTTTGGGAGAAAAGTGTTAAGATACCTACGACTTGGTATCTATTATTATCGGGAAAATATTACCCTTTTCTTCCCCTTCGTGAAGCAGAAACTTGCATAGAGATAAACTAAATGGCTTTAAGCTCTACTATTAATAATAGTTCTACTGGAAAGAGCTTCCCCCTTAAACGCGTTTTACAGAGAATCTTTCTAATCGGTTGGAGCTATACGAGAATAGTTTTTGTGCTACGAAACCTTTCTGGAGCTAAAGGCAAAGTAATAAAAGTCGTAAGGATCGGTTATTGAGGTTAAGCAACGCTTGCCAAGGTCGGTATTTGGATTGGTGACCATTCCGGTCTTTGTGATACTATAATATGGAAGCATCGTTAAAAACAATAAATTTCATTTTAACCACCCATCCAAGGACCGACCTTAGCAAACGTTGCTTAACCTTAACGAAAGACCAGTGTGGGCTGGATCTCTCCCATTCATGAATAGATATTATTATACTGGTTTGTTGGTCGAGTGGCTAGTGACCCTGACTGCTAAACCGGAGGTCGTGGGTTCGATTCCCACCCAGGACAAATCTGTGTGTGTTGAGCATTTGTTCTGTGTCTGGGTGTAATTTGTCTATAATATGTATGTATTTAGAAATATATAAGTATGTTTATCAGTTGTCTGGTTGCCATAGCACAGGCTCTGCCAAGTTTGGGATCGGATGACCGTGTGTGAGTTGTCACAAGATATTATAATTCTCTTTATTTATTTTCCTTACATACTAATTTGCATTTTTAAATATTTAAAAAAAAAACACACGTTAAAAAAAACATTTAGAAATATAAAAAGTAGTAGTCCGGTGTCGGGAGCAGAGTCCAAGCTACCGGTGGTTAGGGCTCCAGAGAAAGGAACCTCCTCACAATACGAGCCGTATCGAGGAGTACTGCCTTCTGTATCAGGCCCTTTACCCAACTGCGTTACGCCAGCTTCGAAAGATGGTCATCGAAGCTTTTGGCCATGAGGCTTTTGGCCGTAACGACAATCGGCACAATGACAACCGAGTCCACATTCCACATGTCGACAACCTCATGTGCTAAGTCGAGATACTTGATTTGCTTCTCTTAACAAATTTCAAATTTCAAACTCTCAACAATAAAATCCAAACACAATTTAAATTGACCGGACAGTGGAAGTCTTTCAAAATTAGTTTCGTCAAATTATAACAAAATTCAACTTTCCCGTTACAATATTGAATGGTAATTCTGCCCTGATTTAAATAAACAAACTTTAATAACTTTGCTATTGCGAGGAATATTCCTAGATGGGATGTCTTTTAAGGGTGCGTTGTAACAAGGAACCTTGAAACAACTTTTCTGTTTGTCCCACCTTCTTCTGAAGAAGTTCTTTCTATATTTGGGGTTGGCTTCATCATCAATAAATTTAAACCCTGGATTTTTCGCATGTTCCAAACTCCTACTCTGATCAGAAACCAGCCCTAAGACAAGGGTTGCGGAATTTGGTCGAAAGATTCACCGCAGCCCTGGAACGATAACAGCTTTAGAAGGAACACGTATGGGTTTTAGTCAGTAAGAGTCCGACACTCAGAGCGGAAGAAGTCATTTGATGATTTCCCAAACTAGAGAAAAAAAAAGCCCTTTGACAAGACGCGTAAGTTAAAGCGTAGCGTCAAATAGCGTTTACAAGTAACTTTTTTATTTTTATGGGTTGCTCTTCACTCTAGTCTAGGTCATAGATGACAGAGACAAAGTCGACGATGGAGCGACCTTACCCAGAAGAAGCCCGTTCACTCTAACTTTGAAGAGATTGGGGTTGAAGGCGTTCGGAAACACAAACGCAGGTAGAGAGTTCCACTCCTTTGCTGTGCGCATTATAAAAGACGTTTTGAAACGCTTAGTGCGAATTGCTGAAACAAACCTTTTTGGCGTAGCCGTGAGGTACACACTATGTTTTGTTTTTGTTTATAAATTTTATTTAATATGTGTTTTCCTGATGGCTGAATAATTTCTGTATTTCTTTCAATGTTTTTTTTTTCAATTACTTCTTAGCTTACAAAATAACTAAAAGCAGACAAATTTATCCAGTTAAATATCAGAATCAGAAATCAGCCTCGAAACTTTTAGAAGTATGTGGAACTGGGTGTAAAGTCCCGCAAACCTCCATAGAAAAGGGAGGATCCGATAGTTGATATTCGGACTGTTGTTTAAACTCTAAAAATTTTCGTGCCGCCACACTTTCAATCAGTGAAAGAATTCTCTAATCTTAATAAAATTAAGTGAGTCAAAGTTTGTGTGGCGTCTCGCCGCAGTCCATGGCCCACCTTTAGTCTTGCGCCGCATGCCCTGTCACCTATACACGAGGACCTTATAGCTGCGACAGAGAATGGTGTTACCGTTGCTGAGTACTGGGCCAAACATAAAATTTAATTCAACTAAAGGGTTTTTCAATAGGGACGCGTGAACTTTGACAGTTTAAAGCGACCATCTTGGAAAAGCAATAGCTGTCAAATTTGGCGCGAATACATATTTATTCGTGACATTTCACCGTGGAACGCTACACGCTTCAACACCGCGTAGAAATTGTTATCAAACATTAAATTTATTGGTTAAGAAGTTCGAGGGCTTCGTCATCTCGCGTGGTTGTGACATCAACTGGCTACCGAGATCGCGTGATCTAACACCGCTCGATTACTTTCTGTGGGGCTACGTGAAATCTCGAGTGCTGACAAACCACAGACAATTGCTACCCTGAAGGCCCAATATAACTCGCGTTCTTCATGAGATTGATCCCCATTTATGCGACAATGTCGCCCAAAATTAGTTAGGATACACCACCTTCAGCGAAGTCGCGGCAGCCATTTGAAAACGTTCTTAAAAATAAAATAAAAAATTGTGGCAATAAAACTCAAAAAGGTTTTATTCCATTTCAAAGATCGAGCGCTCTTAATGAAAAGCCCTGAATATTTACCATCGACAGGCTAAGATGAAGAATAAAATAAATCTTTCAGATCTTAGCGTCACTTAGCGTTAGTAAAACCGGACATTTGGGGTAAACCCTGTGGCAAACTAGCACCTCTACTAGAATTACTTGTTCAGTTTAAGTTAACTTTCACAGTGTCGCGTCTCTGACCTTGTACGAACACACATTGACCGAATTTTCTCACTACTGCTAGACATATGTGCGTAGAGAGACACAAGAGTACAATAAAACGTAGATATAAAATATCTACGTTTTATTGTACTCTTGTGTCTCTTTAGCAGAAGTTCTTAGTTTATATTTTACTAGCGCTTTGCCCACAACTCTGTCCAAGTGGATTCGTATTTCACTCTACGAACTTCAAGTTTTCGAAACCCTTTAAAATGTTTAAGAAATATTAAACATCTTTATTATTTATTTAAATAACAATTTGTGCCGAGCTTGAAACTGAAGAGACGTATTTTTTCTAAAAAACGATTGTCCTCGTTTAATGCAAAGTACCTGGATGAACTTTTTTTTTTTGTAAACGTTTTCTAAAAATGAAACCTAGCTAGATCGATTTATCGTCCCCGAAACCCACTGCATACCGAATTTCATGAAAATCGTTGGAGCTGTTTCCGAGATTCAGATTTTATATATACATATATACAAGAATTACTCGTTTACAGGTATTAGATAGATTCAAAACCTACTTAAAATACCCCTTTTACATATAGCTTTAGTCCTAGAATCAAAATTCTTAACAATTTGGCTTGTTAGTTCAAGAACAGCATCCTCTGTTGATACGTCTCTCCTAAAACCATATTGGTTTGGCGCAATTATGTTGTTGCATTCAAATTTGAAAACTGAAGGAACGATTTTTTTCTAAAAAACGATTGTCCTCGTTTAATGCAAATTCAACACCTACTTCATGACCCTTTAAAGGTATTATATTTAGTATATATTTAGTGTATATTTAGTATTGGAATATCAATATTACTACAATAATTGTTATTTATCTAGATAATGCATTTGTAAAATATAAAAACCGGTCAATTGCGATTCGGACTCTCACACGAAGGAATCCGTATCAAAAACCGAAAAAACACGTTTCTTGTATGGGAGCCCCTTTAATTTTTAGTTTAATTTAATTTTATAATTTGTTGCTATAGCGGCAATGGAAATACACACTCTGTGAAAATTTCAACTATCTGCATATTACGGTTCTTGAGATACAGCCCGCTAAACACACAGACGGACGGAATTGGGTTCTATTGGTTACCCTTCGGATAAGGAACCCTAAAAACCGAACAAAATAACCAAATAAAAACTGAATAAAACACAGACAGTGCTCAAACTAAACTTCTAGGTCCATGAAATTTCACACAAGAGTTCCTCATAGAACCGATTTAGGAGAATCCCAAAGATAGATTACTGTGGAAACAGGGAAGTAGGCTTTGCTTGGGAGTTGGCCTAAATAATAACAACCGCACGGGTCGATCTTCAAGGTTAAGCTACGCTTGCCTAGGTTGGTCTGTGGATGGGTGACCATCTTAACATACTGAGTTTCCTCTGTGCCTCGGAGAGCACGTTTTTAGATCTTTGGCAGTCGTTACGGATTGTTAGATGCAAGTAAATCTGACTCTAGTCTTACCGTATTACCCAGTTAATGGGTTGTGGAGGTCTGGTAGGCAGCTGCTCCACGTAAAATACTGGTATTCAGCTGAATCCGGTTTGACTGGAAGCCGACCCCAGTATAGTTGGGAATGGGTAGGCAGGTGATGATGGGAGTGGGCCAGTTTCACCGATCAAAAGTCTCATCAAGCACCAGGCTCGTATAAATAGAAAATGGAATCCTTTCACCACACCCAGTAAAAACCCTCCCCGACCTTTGATTACCGAGCCAGCCCGCGTCGCTGAGCCAGTAGTTTTAAATCCCCCAAATAATTATGATATGACCCAACCAGTCCCTTGCTGTCCTCCCGAAATGACGCCGCTAAGCCGAAGTCCGTATCCCGCAGGGGATGCCCTAGCGAGCGGCCATTTAGTATAATGTAGCTAGTTTGTAAGCCCTGGCTGGGGCCTTAAATTCATTTGAGGCCACCACAGGATAGTCAGGTTAAGCAGTAACCAGCCTTAGTGAGCTGAACTGCGAGTGGCCCCCGTCCAGAAAAAAAAAATCACCACAAGATTTATTAATTATCAACAACTTATTTACAGACAGATTTCACCACAAGTCCACAGCAAAATGAGATTTGCAAAGGTTCTTAATATTCAATTTTCCGTGCGGCTGATTTCTAGAGCATTGCTTTGTCTTGCAAATCAGGCACGACGGGCTGTAATCTTCGATTCCTTGAAATGAGGCCGTGATACATCTCTCCGTTGAAAATAACATGCAAATTGCAGGTTCGTTGTTTTCATCATCGGAAAACGAAAGATGGAACTTAAGTCAAACTGGGCAGGATAACCGGCAAGACGTGGTGATGTTAGGTGGAGTAAGGTAAGGAGGTAGTGACCAAGAGGCAGACGTGTCGGTCATAGCTGACGGGAATGCGGACTCGGGAGCCTTTTTTTTTAATTTGAGATGCGTTTGCTCTTGACTCTAGTCTAGGTCATAGATGACAGAGACAAATTCGACAATGGAGCGAGCTTACCCAGAAGAAGCCTGTTCACTCTAATTTTGAAGAGATTAGGGTTGCATGCGTTCGGAAACACAGACGCAGGCAGAGAGTTCCACTCCTTTGCTGTGCGCATTATAAAAGACGTTTGGAAACGTTTAGTGCAAATTGGTGGAATAGCAACAAGGTAGGGATGGTAACTTGCTTGCTTGCTTGCTTGGTAACTGTCTTCATGTAAACTTTTGACGTTAAAAAGTGCTAATTTTAAATCTTGTTTTATTTGAAGGCGGTGATCGAGGGATGGCGGCTGACTGGAAGAAGTGACATTGTTGCCATCGCGGGTAGAACCTCGATGAGGCTGGCACAAGACATTGGGAATTGGCAAGAGAAAAAGGAGGGCTCAGCAGTGAGAGAAGTCGGATTGTGAATGATGAGGAACACAGGACCGGTCGATGTGACAGGCTCGCGATAGTAGGCGATGGAGCACGCTTGCCTAGAAGTAACCTAGTCTCTCCTGACTTAAAGACCCCAAGTTGTAGCTACCAGGAATCACAGACTCCGGAAGGGAATCCTACACATTTCCTGTACGCACAACGTACGTTACTCGTAATACTCAATTACGAGTAAAACCACGGGTATTCGTTAGTGTATAAAATAAATGTAATGTAATACTATACGGTTTGCTATACGGCTTCCGCACCAAATTGTGAAATAAGCAAGTTAAGTAACAGGGCAGAGTTCAATGGGTAATGAAAACCATGGTTGGACGGTGGTTTAAAAAAGTTGTTTAGCGTGTTTTTGCCGTACGGGTCGATCTTTGAGGTTAAACGATGTTTGCCGAGGTTGTTCTGACGATGGATGACCACACATTACATACAGAGAGTCTCCCATGCCTGGGAAAGCAAGATAAGCCGTTGGTTTCTGGATAGTGGTCAAATATGCGGTCGCTCAATGTAAAGTACTGGTACCTGTTCAACTGCATCTTGTTGGACAGGACGCCGGGCCAAATTCAGTTCGAAAAAAGCTAGGCAAGCAGGCAGTTAATTATATCTCAAATAACAAGAGTATGTTACGGCAAAATACAAAATTAAGGCAACCCTAGTATAGTTATTCATGATACTAGTGCGGTAAGTTGGTTTTTACAAACGAGTAGACGCATGTAACTTGACTTACCATAGTCACGAGTTTGTAAAAACCAATTTCCGCACGTGTCTCATACAAGGTTTTTCAACACATTAGCGAGAAAACAGTACAATAGGTAATGAAACAAACTTTTTGTTTTTAGATATCAGTCGGAAAGTCGCAACAATCTTTGACGTTCCTTATATGAAAATAGCGCGAATTTGCAAATGGCGTCACAGGCGCGTGGTAAAAATTAGAACAACATCTTTCGTCTCATTTTCTCTTTAGTATTAAAATGAGACAAACGAGTTGTATTGTAATATGTAGTAGGAGTAAGTAGAGTTGTTTAAAAACGGTTGTCTGTAAAGTCGGTTTACTGACGGTAGTTGAACGTGACAACGTCATAAGAAAATACTGATGGAATGGTTTCATTGTTCAAAAGAAAATTTTAAAGAATCATTACCTTTATCGCCGCAATTATCGTTGCTATAAACAATTGACACCACATTCACTTTTCACTGCACTTCATACTTGACGAAAACATGTAAATGTATTATTGTATAGCAGCTGTCCACGCGGACGCATCGCTCACTCAAGTAGGAGAGAGACAGATGTCGAACGCTGCCGAACGCGGAGGCCGATTGTGATTCTTCACGTCAAGCCTTAAATGGAACGCCTCAGAGCGAGGTAACGCCGCATGACGTCATGTTTTTCGTGCGTACAGCCGGCTCCATCGAATTATAAGACGTTGTCACGTCAATAATATTTATTAGTTAATTTAGGTTACCTGTTTGCAGCAGTTTTATCATTAAGGTATGATTAAATAAAAAAAGATAATGCTATTATCAATTACAAAAAAAAACTAATACCATTGAAAAATTAATTAACGCATACAGGTTGGACAACAAATGACAAAATTATACTATATCTTAGACATACTACAACGGAATACTAAAAGGTCATCCAAATACATAAAATTCTTTCATTACTGAGTGACTGACAGACAACGCACAGCCGAAACTACTGGTCGTAGAAAGCTGATATTTGGCACGTAGCTTGCCTACACTTCCCTTGGATTTCCCGAAATACCTACAAAAACCTTGAAAAAACGGGATATGCGCGTATAAAGTCACAGGCAAACGCTAGTTTTTCTATAAGGTTGAAATAACTGTTAAATCCATTGTAGAGGTCATAATTTAACTTTGCTTTTTGCTGATGGATGAGATAATGGATCTACCAGCCAGTCAATTCTGTAAACTGACTGTGAAGGCTTGGGGGAAGTGATCACGAGATGAGCTGTCAATCCATATAATCAAGATGTCACGTGATCACAAAGTGAGCTGTCATTCCATCTTTTTTGTGTGGATTGACAGCTCCCCTCGTGATCACTTCACCCAAGCCTTCACTTCGACATGTTTACAGCCGGTCGATTCTGTAAACTTGCTTGCTTGGGTTGAATCGACCGGCAATATTTGCTACCAAAGTGCATGGTGACCGGTTAGTCTCAAATGGACATCCCATTTCCATTCTAGAGCTAATATACAACGATTTACCGACGACTTGAGGGGCAAATTGGATTGTTTTCGAGTAACCGGTTCCAGAATCAAGTACTGAACTATGGTATCCGGTGGGCGCCAATTTGTCTTTTTTTTTAAGGATGGGAAATAATCAAATTACTTCTTGCGCTCTGGGTGGAGCGGAAGGGCGTGTCAGACTCTTACTGACTAAAACCCACCCGTGTTCCTTCTAAAGCCCTTTGCGTTCCAGGGCCGCGGTGACTCTTTCGAACAATTCCGCAACAAACCTTGCATAGGCCTAGCTGCCATAATGTACCATGTCATGTATAAGATGCGACAAAGCGCGGTAACACGTAGGCACATCGGAGTTATTTATGTTCCGGGCGACAAAGCCAGATTTGTGCTGAGCCCGCTGAAGCTCAAACAAGCCCGTGACAAAATGGAAACAGGAAATGTTATATGAAAAAATCTTGTCGCCAAATTAAAGTTGAGAGTTCTCGGAATAGTTTTGTCGGGCAGAATTTTAACTGTACACTTTTCTTACTGCTATTATAAACGCCGTTTTTTCAGAGTTTGTAAACTCTCGATTAATTGTCAACTGAACATTTGGAATACATTTTTAGGCATCAAAATTTGGTAGTCTATAATAACTCCGTGTCGGTTCGAAAAATTGTGGACTGACATAAACTGGCGACCAATCAGCACTCTGGTCTACAATTTATCTGTATTGGTGTAATAGTTAAATTGGCAACTTGGCCCCTCATTGGTCTTTGTTGGTGTGAGCTCATATCAGAACAGACCAATGAGAGCTTTGTTTTCAGGTTTGCTTTCACACGAAAACGAATAAATTGTAGACTTGTGCTCTGATTGGTCGTCATTGTCTATGTACCGTGCGTGTTTCATGTAAGTGCTTAATAAATAAAATTCTTTCTGTTTCCTTTCTTTATTTTATGTCAGTCCACAATTTCTCGGAACGACTTCGAGATATTATAGGCTATCAAATTTTGATGCGTAAAAAAGTATTCCTAATGTTCAGTTGACAATTAAACGAGAGTTTACAATCTCACAAGTTATTTTATAATCTGACGGAGTTTTCCATTTTCTGGTGACATATACATTATGTTTGGTATACAGTACAAAGGGACGTCTACATCCCTTTGTGCCGTTTTGGCTTAGTTTTGTTGTCTCATGTTCGATAAGGAGAAAATTGGAATTGTGTTTTTCATACACCTCTGAGAAATTATTTCTCAAAAAGAACATACTGGTTCACTTAAATATAAGAAACTGTTTATTTATATAGATGTTTTCTTTAGCCTATTGTGTCCCACTGCTGGGCAAAGGCCTCCCCCATATCCTTCCAGACATTCTTTTATTGCGCCACCTCGAACCAGCCTTCGCGGTGTGCATAGATATTTACGACTATTCTAATTAAACCCGCCTGCCAAGCGTGGCGATTATGGCAAACGGCCCCTTTTGGGGAGGCCTATGTCCAGCAGTGGATGTTTTTCGACTGATATGATGATGATGATGAATAAACATAGTCGTTCAATGTATCGAGTAAATACAGTAATTAATGATTTATTTTCGTTATATCTTTTCTGATTAATTTCATTGCGGAATCCAAGATATTTGAATCATTTCTCCGGGATTCGTTGAGCTTCATTAACTCGCTATTTTTCTGGTGGTCGCCACTATTGATTCACATACAGTCGTTGGAAATAACTAGTGTGCAGGGCTTGTGCCATAAATAATATTCTGCATAAAAAAAGAAAAAACAAAATGCTAGCTTTTGCCCGCGCATTTGTGTGGAATAGTTACTTTGGGCAGCCATTTTATTTTTAAGATACTCGTTTTTCAAAAACGCTTGATAACATTTATATTTATTTATTTTTATCAAATGCCTAAATACAAAGGTTCACGGTTTTATCACACTAATATTATAAAGGTGAAAGTTTGTGAGTGTGTGTGTGTGTGTTTGTTACTACTTCACGCGCAAACGGCTGGACCGATTTAGATGAAATTCCTTTAAATTTCATCTCATCAGGGAAAGGACATAGGATAGTTTTTATCCCGGGAGTATGTTCCCTTGGGGTAATTTTCGATATTAACGCGGGTGGAGCCGCGGACGTTAGCTAGTCTTTAAAAATGACAACTCCCATACAAACTTCCAACCCCCTTTTCACCCCTTTAGGGGGTAATTTCTGGGATAAAACTCCTATGTCCTTTCCCGGGACTCAAACAGTCTTTATACCAAATTTTATCTAAATCTGTCCTGCTGTTTGCGCGTGAAGAAGTAACAAACAAACACACACACTCAGAAACTTTCGCCTTTATAATATTAGTGTGATTATTAAAGTTTACAAAAAAGGCGCCAATCCCAACTACGTTTGCATCGACTTCAAGTCTAACACGTCGACATTCAATTTACTGAGTAACGCGATATCCCTAAGATAAGATTGATCATCGAAATTATTTTTGGGGGACCGTACCTCAAAAGGGAAAAGCGGGACCCTAGGATCACTTTATTGTCTGTCTGTCAGTCAGTCAAGATGCGACAAATGGCGAATAATATTGATGCGAACGAAGCGTTTACTAAACGTGTCACTGAATTGATGCTCGTCATCATCATCGAAATTATTTTTGGGGGACCGTACCTACCTCAAAAGGGAAAAGCGGGACCCTAGGATCACTTTATTGTCTGTCTGTCAGTCAGTCAAGATGCGACAAATGGCGAATAATATTGATGCGAACGAAGCGTTTACTAAACGTGTCACTGAATTGATGCTTTTGCAACCATAGGGTATTTGACTTAGACAATCTAATAAGTCCGTCAGATAGATTTCCAAAAAATATTGGACACGTATTTTTTCTTTTGTCACGTAAACAAAAAATCAATACGATGCAGTGCGTTGAAAACTCGTGTGACGTCACTTACCAGTACACATTTTACTGGAAAGTGACGTTACAAGCTCCCACTCCTTATCTTTGACGCGTCTTATCTTCGTATTTTTTTATTGATTAGATAAAATACAAAATAAATACGTATCCAATACTTTTCAATAATCTAACTGACAAACTAAATAGAATCATATTTTTTTAACACAGGCAACTTTCCTATTCAGTTGTCACGGGCAACCTGCCTAAACATTAAAACCGGGCTACTATTTTTTCCACGTACGGGTACGTGCCAATATAAAAATAAAAAATAAATGCCGGCTTCCAGGTTAACTAGATCACACAATACGATGATTATAGAATACAAAGACAATATAATTATGTTTGTATAGCGACCCGTCCCAGCTTGGAATTTATGTACATAACACGCACGGGTGGAAATTATATACACAAATCTTTCTAGTTTATTATTCATTCTACTATTGAATACCGTATCAAACTGTTGCGTGGTTTAGAAGAATTATGCGGAGAAACAGACAGGCAGAATGATATTTATAGACTACTTCTAGAAGAGAATAGAAGTATAGATAGAGAATATGGTATTATTGGATTTATTTTAAATATAAGTTTAGCTATTTAAAACTTCCTCTCTCCTACATATATTTGTTTTTTGCTGTGCCCGACAGGGTCCATAATGATCACAATCTCTTTCCCAGAACTCCTAGACCTTACTTGTTTTCTGAGTAACAAAAGGTGTACCATAGAGAAGTGGTAGTATGTACTTCGAACGTACGCATACCCGGTCGATTCTGTAAACATGTCGAAGTGAACGCTTGGGTGAAGTGATCACGAGGTGAGCTGTCAATCCATACAATCAAGATGTCACGTGATCACAGAGTAAGCTGTCATTCCATTCCAAGCCTTCACTTCGATATGTTTACAGAATCGACCGGCTGCTAACTGGCTCCATACCACAGATTTTATTACTCAGAATATAAATTAGAGAGTTTTGGTGTCTTGCTCTATAATGTTTATTTTTTAGAAAAAGTTATTATTATGTCAGCCTTGACACTTTATAACCTGAATTTGGCTAGACAGCCAAAAGCAATGAAGACTTCCGTCCTAAATAAATGTCTCTCCAGAAATTAATATTCATACAATAACTTTGTTCTGGCCCAACTTATTTTAATAAAATCATATTTGGCGAATTTTAGAAGAATTAAGTATTTTATAGGCTATCTGTATGGTGTCGGACGTAAAAGAATAGCACCATCCCATCACATCCCGTGGTTGTCGTAAGAGACGACTGAGGGACTCACCAGAGAATAGGCAGCAGCGTTCTCTATGCATTGCAACAGCTACACTGCGATCGCCAACCCGACTGCCAAGCGTGGCAATTATGGCAAACCCTCCCTCCCTCCCCACCCNCTCCCCACCCCTCCATTTGGGGGAGGCCTATGTCCAGCAGTGGACGTCTTTCAGCTGATATGCTGGTGATGATGATAAGTCTATCAATCAGCGTGAAGTCTGTTTTAGTGAAATATTATAAACCCATACCATTTCCCTACGGTGGTAGGCGGAATCTGTAGTACCTACACCACGTGCTACGATCCTGATACCAATTTCGATTTGTTTATGATCGTACATTTATGGCTGGCGGCACCTAACTTCGCTCGCTTTGCTCGCTCACCTATCCGTTTCGGGGTGCCCTAAGTTCCCTTAACGTAACCTACTTTCGCGATGTGGTTGCATTAGTTAAGGCTCAAAACGCGTTAAGACTTTTCTTCACTGCCACAACGCGTTGTGGCCGTTTCTTAAGTGCCAGCCTCGTCGCGACATTCGCGACGTGGAAGTTTATAATAAGCCACATGGCGTTGTAAGCTGTTTTTTTGTTCAATGAGCGTTTTTGGTGAGGAATGAGTTCATTAGAGGTAGCGTCAAAGTGGCGCCAGTGACGAAAGTTTAAATAGAACCGCTTATCTTGGTATGGTCATGTGAAGAGGAGCGATGAAATGCACGTTATTAAAAGAGTTATGAATATAAATGTGGATGGATGGACAGGGAGAGGGAGGCCAAAGAAAAGATGGATGGATTGTGTTAGGAGTGATATGAAAGAAAAGGGAGTTAGTGATAGCGTGACGGCTGACAGGACAGAATGGAAGATAAAAACGTGTTGCGCCGACAGGAAGATGATGAGCGTTTTTGGTCTGTGTGCCTAACATATATACTGGTGACGTCACATATTGTGCTTATGTGAACGCGCCTTAGATGTAGTATTGCATGTTTTAATATTGAAGTCGCACTGTGTCTCGCGGCAATGATCAACGTCTCCAAACCCAATCCTTCTCCAAAATCAAATTCATTCAAATTTGCTTCAGAGGTTTAGTCTTGAAAACGTAACAAACAAACGGACAAGCAGATTTGCTTTCGAATGTATATTATTATCATGAATATACTTACATTAAAAAACCTAAAAAAAAAACTTTCATAAGACGGGTAACTTATATTTAAAAATATGTCAATTTGACAGCTTTTTACGAAAACATGTCAAAGTGTCAAACGGCCATTTATATTCTTCAGGTAAAAGTTGTCTTACGATTGAAAAATCGACTCTTAAACAGGTACAAAAAACTCGGAAAATAAATTCACATCAATCACACAGCTGTTTACGAACTAAAACCCATAACTTTTCTATATTGGCCCCTAAAAATCTTAATCCGCAAGTGAATTATGGGAATTGGCCCGAGAAAGTTAACTTGGCGAATAAATTTAAATTTCAATACAGCGGAGAGTATGGTCGGTATTGCGTGGATATATTTGTGGAGAGCCGTTTGATTTCTTGCGGTGAAGAAGTATTTGCGGTGTTAAACATTAACGTTTTAGGATTCCTTATGGAAATACGGAACCCATATAAGATCACTTGGGTGTATGTGTGTCTGTCTGACACAGCCAATATTCTCCAAATCTACAGAAAGGACTTTGCCGGTCGATTCTGTAAACATGTCGAAGTGAAGGCTTGGGTGAAGTGATCACGAGGTGAGCTGTCAATCCATATAATCAAGATGTCACGTGATAACGAAGTGAGCTGTCATTCCATCTTGATTGTATGGATTGACAGCTCACCTCGTGATCATTTCACCCAAGCCTTCCCTTCGACATATTTACAGAATCGACCGGCTGTTGACATTTGATGTAGGTACCTCTGTGACTCAAACACGGACGCGGAACGTCAGAGCGTTTACGGCGTACGGCATTTCATACAAACTTTTAATCCTTAATTTTTTAAATGAATGAAACGATTTTAATGAACCGATTTTAATAAACCTTCCTACGCATAAGCAGGATACATTGGTCTAAAAAGTTATCAGAGAACATTTTCGAAAATGGTGTTACAGCTAAATTCGATCGGTTTAAAATTTTCCATTGAAACACGAGATTTCCAATTATCTTTTTTAAATAAGATTTCTAAAATGGTCTCTGATAACTTTTTAGAACTAAAAAAACAACGGGTTGCACTCCGGGAGTGCCGGCAGAAGTGAAAACTTGAACATTAACGTCGTGCATTTTTGATATTTTGGAATGGTTAGGGAATAATTTCGCACGAATTACATAAATTATCAGTATAAAAGTACTATCATTTATGTGGTAAAATACAATATTCATTTATTGCGCTATCGTACACAAACATGACAATTTATATTACATAAAAAATTGAACACTTCAGAACTTTCCCTCCATCTTACGAATTTTCGATCAGGTCACGTGTCCTGACGCGAGTTTAACATTGTTTACCCATCCCAAAAAGTGCACAACGCCGCTAAAGAAGTTTTCACTTCAAAAAATTGGCCCTCAAGTGTCAGATTTCCTGGCTTGTGCGGACTTTTAAACAGGCTTTATCCTCTGAGTTTCTTTGTATGTTACTTCCACTGTGTATATCAAAGGCGTTACTGTATATGACTATACTGTCGTCTAGTTTTTTTGCATTTATTTATATCAAGATTCTGACAATGACTTTCGCCAAAGTTGCGACTAAATATTGAACCTGATATACAGTTCTAAACATTTTGAACGCCAGAACATGAACGTATCGGCGTACTCCCATGCCAAGCCACAAATTTACCGTAACATCAAGTTTAATTAAAATCGGTTCATTCATTTCCAAGAATAAGGTGGACTTGTGAGTTTCTATGAAATACCGTACAAAGAGTAAAGACTTTTAAATGTCTTGCGCTTGGGAAGGCTGGTGTGTAGTGGTTGACTGCTATTAACGATTTTTTTTTTTAATATACAGAATGAATTTTTAAAGTGTGTATGGATGGCCAAATCCGAAACTACGAGTAATATCGAAAAACACCGAAAGGAGTCTCGAGCCCGATTTTGATTAAAACTAAAACTACATTATTGGATTTTTGAAAAATCGGCTTTCCTAGCCAGGAATCGAACCAGTTGATTTTGAAAAATATAACAGCTTGTACACCATCCGAAAGTGTCGCTAATAAGGATCAAATTCTGGGAAGTAATAACATTATGGCATAGGTCACGCACGTGTCAATCATCAAGGTTAAGCAACGCTTGTTGAGGTCGGTCTGTTGATGGGTGACCATCTCATACACACCGAGACATTCCTCCGTGCCTCGGAAAGCATGTTAAGCTGTTGGTCCCGGCTGTCATTCTTAGTTCTGTTACTGTAGATAGGTAGGGATTGTCAGATGCCAGAGAATCTTACACCAGTCTTGCCAAGGGGTAGGTACCGTGTTACCCAGTAACTGGGTTTTGGACTAGAAGACAACCCGAACTTAGTTGTCAAAACCTTTATGGACAATAAAAAAATATTAATAATTTAATAATCCAGTTTTTAATATAAAAAAAAAACAAATAAGTAAACATCGCGATTCAAATAAAGAACATAATTGAATTCTTCTTTCGATCAAATCAAGATAACACAACATGAAATAAAAATTAAACACTAAACTAGGTATTCTATTCCTATAATGACTCTATTCACTCATAATAATATTCACACAATATCTGTGACAATGCGATGTGATTACATACATAATATATGTACTCTGTCTCCTTCTTTCGAACTAAAAAACTCATTTTCAGTACAAAATTAACCTTATTGTTATCAAGAAATGACTAAGTTCCCCTGTTCTCCTAGTATAAAAAAATTAAAAACATACATTTAAGCAGTTTTAGGCTGATATTTGTGAATATTGAAAAGACGCTGCTTCATGTAATTTTCTTTCGCATTTTCTACCATTGTATTAAAAATGTGTGAGGGACGTCCTATTGTAAACACACAATGGCTTCTCCAATCATTTTTGACATTAACTTTTAAGCCCGACATATTTTCGCTCCTTATTTTCGCTAAAAACATGCTGGAATACAATTTTAAGTATAAAACGTACCATTAAAACGTCTATCCAGCTCCAAAATGTCATAAAACCATTAGGTTTTTGCAATCACAGTTAATTGTCACGAAGAATATCACTAAAATTTGAAACTAAATCACAAAACCTCACTTCCATTGTTCATCTTTAAAAAAAACTCAGTTTATTTTCGCGCGTATACCGTACGAATGCATCTTGGTTTTTTTTTGCATAGACATGAACCCATTCAGCCTATTTTTTTACGCGGCTGATGTCAACCGTTATAAGGAACTTACTGATTATTTCATGGCCTAGAACCTATACATAGTTATGTAAAACAACTTAATTTTATGTGGGCATACAATTCTAAACCTTAAACTTGTGTGTGAAGGATAATTTTGGTGTGGTAGCAAGAATGGGGTTGCAAAATCTTTACCCCACCCCTCTTTTATAAGACTAGAGGTGTGCCATCGATTTTGTTTCGAGTTACCATTTCGTTTTGTGTGGTTATTCGTTATAGAAGTTAGCTACTAACTTATCAGTGTGTAATCTATTTAAAAGCACGTATGGCAATGCGCTACCGGTGTATGGTGGACAATGTGGAGATCCTACTCGTATGCACAAAACTTTTTGGGAATACTTTAATTGTGCGTAAAGCCAAGGAATGAGATTCTCTGCCGGACTCAGATTCCTGATAGGTACAACTCCTGGGTCTAGGCAAGCGTGCTCCATCATCGACCACATCATCGCTTTCCATCAGGTGCTATTGTGGTCAATCGCAAGCCCTTGAATAATGAAAAAAAAATGTAGATTGTCTAACTCTACTTTCGAAACTATTTTATTTCATCTGCTATGTAATCTGTTGAAAATGAACACCTTAATTAACATGAGGTTAGACCACAGAAAATAATTAATCAAACACAGATCCTTGATGTAATTTGTAGATGCTCATATCAATAAACATTTATGACAACACGAGAAGTTATTGCTGAGTCATGTTAATAGTCAGCTTCACCAAATATTTTCATCCAAGTTGCTTCGACAATAACGTTACTGAAAACCAAGTAACGTTCACTAGCTGTTAACGAAGGCGTTATTTGGTAACCATTATTTTGGCACACATCTCTAAACCACCCCTCACGAATGTTGCCAGATTACAAAAAAAATATTCTACTAAATATTATATTGTGATACAAAAATATACCATTACAATATGGATTAATAAAATAATTCAGTTCCTGAATTTAATTTCTTGAGAACAAATAATTAAAACTGTAATTTCCCGCGATTCTTTAACGAATTCTCCTTAATTTTTACCAAGGATAACTACGGTGGTTACTAAGCATATGTCAAAGGTTAGAAAATAAGTCGTTCCATATAACAAGGACGCGGATCGATAATCATAAACGTACCTAAAGTTTAGCTAAACTTACCACGATCAGTATTTAGATGGGTGAATATGTGAGACAACGTTTTAGAATAAGCGGGGCAAGAGAATTTATTATTAAAAAAAATACTTAGTGATTTAGTGTTATTTTTAATGTCAGATTTTTTGTTATTAGAACGTGTTACTTAACGACGTGTTTTATATTTTAAATTATGTAATATAAATATGTTTTTAAATACTTTTTTTTGTATTTTTATTCTTGTTAACAATAAATACCGAAAAGTTAAAAGAAAAGTACAAAAGAAAATAAAATTAACATGAAAAAGGGAAAGATAAAATATTATTGGTCTTGAACATGGCTCTAATGAGGCGGTTCGCTAAGATGTTATAATTACACAAATTGCTAATTAACACCGAGTTTTGTTAATTTTCTGAAGGAATGTTTGTTCAAAACATTATTCTGCGAAATAACGTTGTTTTACAAAGTCGTTTGGGAAACGCTTGGATTTTCTGCTTTTGTAAAGGGGTGGTTTTAAAAAAATAGTCACACGGCTTCATCTACGAGGTTAAGCTACTCTTGCCGAGGTTAGTTTTTGGATGGGTGAAAATTACTTTGTCAAGCAATCGACATGCAAAGAGGATCCAGGTTTGAACTAGTTGAGTATAGCAGAGGAAGTTTCCTTTAAATATTATAAATATTTCTCTTAGATAATTTATTTTCCTTTAAAATACGGCTTTAAACCTGCTATTCAAAACTGCATAATTTCCTTGAAGTTTTCATATACATATAAATGTACTTTAGTGCTTACCATAATAAGCAAAATGAGTTAAAATAAAAATCGGACCAGTGCGAGTCCGACTCGCGCACCGGGGTTCCGTATAATATCCTTTGTAAATATGTAGTACATTTATTACGGGGATCGAGTCTCGATTTTTTCCGAGTATACAATATTGTATTGAAGTTTATAAACTATGAAAGCGCTCTTACTCTAGCGAAAAATTAAGTAGGATTGAAGAACAAACATAACATTGTAATTTGATGAAATGTTCTCCCATACATCGTTTTTGAACAAAGAGAAAATTGACCGTGAGGTACCTCACGGTCAATTCTTCAACTGCCATTATAAGATTGTTATCGAAAGAAATGTTATTTTAAATGTAATAAAACTACTAATTCACAAACACATGACATTTTGGCTACGTTGTAGCAGAGTGCGTAGCACACATGGTGGCCTGCTGGATACATCGAGGCAGAGTGCGTAGCACACGTGGTGGCCGGCTGGCTACGTCGTAGCAGAGTGCGTAGAACACATGGTGGCCTGCTGGCTACGTCGTAGCAGAGTGCGTAGAACACATGGTGGCCTGCTGGCTACGTCGTAGCAGAGTGCGTAGCACACATCGTGGTTTGCTGGCTACGTCGTAGCAAAGTGCGTAGCACACATGGTGACATATTGGCTACGTCGTATCAGACAGCGTAGCAAATATGGTAGCCTGCTGGCTACGTCGTAGCAGAGTGCGTAGCACACATGGTGGCCGGCTGGATACATCATAGCAGAGTGCGTAGCACACATGGTGGCCTGCTGGCTACGTCGTAGCAGAGTGCATAGCACACATCTTGAGCTGTTGGCAACGTCGTAGCGGAGTGCGTAGCACACATGGTGACCTGCTGGCTACGTCGTAGCAGAGTGCATAGCATACATGTTGAGCTGTTGACTACTTCGTATCAGAGAGCGTAGCAAACATGGTGGCCTGCTGGCTACGTCGTAGCAGATTGCGTAGCACACATGGTGTCCTGCTGGCTACGTCGTAGCGGAGTGCGTAGCACACATGTTGAGCTGTTGACTACTTCGTATCAGAGAGCGTAGCAAACATGGTGGCCTGCTGGCTACGTCGTAGCAGATTGCGTAGCACACATGGTGACCTGCTGGCTACGTCGTAGCAGAGTGCATAGCACACATGTTGAGCTGTTGGCTACGTCGTAGCTGAGTGCGTAGCACACGTGGTGAGATATTGGCTACGTCTTAGCAGAAGTAAGCAACATACCCAGTGTCATGGTGTCTATGTCGTAGAAGCATTTCTCTTTTCTCTCACCGATGGTTTTCTGATGATGTTACTATTTGATGACTAGTAAGAAAATAATTAGAAACAAGTGGCCAAATATTATTTTTGTTTTGCTAGCTTGACTTGCTTNATTTTATTACCGCCGACCTCAGGGACGATGTAGACATCGAGAGGGAGCGTAGGGCACTAGCGGTCCGGAGTAATATGTTGTCCCGTAGATTTGCGCGGTGTACAGACCTAGTAAAAGTAACACTTTTCAAGGCTTACTGCCAAAGTCTGTACGCGGGTGGTCTGTGGGTCAGCTGTACTAAGAGATCGCTGGATGTCCTACGCGTCCAATATAACAATGCTTTCAGGATGTTGTTGAGACTGCCCCGTTACTGTAGCGCGTCGGAGATGTTTGCGCAAGCGCGTACTGATGATTTCCTTGCGATTATACGCAAAAAAAACAGCGTCGCTTCTGAGGAGAGTGAGGGACAGTCAAAACAGCATTCTGAAAACGGTAGCTGAGAGCCTCGGCTCTCCAATTGTGCAGCAGTTTGTGAAGAGGTTGATTGGTACTATCACTAGGTAATAAGTTTTTGTTTTTATATGTTACTAACACGCTATGGATCTGTGCGTCCGAAATAAAGTTATTATTATTATTATTATTGGCCAAAGATTTTTAGAGCTATTACTTAAAAACGATTAGTTAATAAGCAACAATTGAACTAATAACGGTCTTTTTCAAATCTAAACTTTTAATACTGGTTGAGTTTACTAGGGATCTAAAAAACTCGTAAAGTTACGAACTTCCAATTTAAAGTTATTAAAACCGGTATAAAATGAAACATAATCTTCTTATCTAAACGGGACACGCTCACACTTGCAAGTAAACAGAGTACTATAAAATAACGAGGTGGACCTTAATGACAAATTATATTTAACGTTAGTATTTTTAAGTGTGAGTGTTTGTTTAAGCTCTTAATTCAAATAGAATAGAACCTTCCTCCACCTTTTGTGTATGAAATGTCACCGGAAAATGGCAAACGCCGTAAGATTGTAATATATCGCGTGAAATTGTAAACTATTTTTTCTAAATAAGACAGGTATATTGGAAAATATTGAATTTGCATGAAATTTATTGTATATAAAGCATTTTTTTCATAATATATCGAAAAATTATAATCTAGTCAAGATTTATTTCAATCTTACGGAGTCTGCAAATTTCCGGTGTCAACTATAATGAAACAATAAGAAAATTGCCACAAACACAAAGATACGCAACAATTTATCAGGACAAGCGAAACAAAAATGAATAAGCTCTTTTTTTGTTTTGTGGGCTTTGCCAAATAGGAGGGTTAAAACGCATCTGAAACGCATCATCTGCCTAGCCTTTTCCGAACTATATTGGGGTTGGCGTCCAGTCAAACCGATTTCAGCTGAATACCAATTTAACGTGGAGTGACTGCCTACCAGACCTCCACAACCCATTAACTGGGTAACACGGTACTCCTTGGCAAGACTGGTGTCAGATTTTCTAGTTTCTGACTTTCCGTAACGACTGCCAAAATTCTACTAATGAAAGCCAATGGCTTAACGTGCTTTCCGAAGCACGGAGGAATCTCGTATGTCAAGATGGTCACCCATCCACAGACTAACCTCGGCAGGCGTTGCTTAATCTTGAAGACCGACCCCTACGGTTGTTATTATTTGGCTACGAGCTCCTCAGCATGTGAAACGATTGATGAACAAAAATGTTGACATGATGTTTAAGTTTTACGTGTTATATTTGTTGTACTGTTTTCTTTGTAAGAATACTTTGCATGCCTACTATTGTATAAATGCTAGTTCTTCTAACTCAACAGATAGTGTTGCTGGGGAGTTTGTTGCGCCACTTCTGCTTCCCAGATAAAACACTAGGAAGTGGTGACTGGCGTCCATTTTGGGGGACTGTCTTTATGTAGAACTTTAACGTTCAAAAATTGCTCGCACTCAGCCTAATTTGAATAAATGACTTTTGATTTTTTATTTTGTTGATAGATGGAGAGAGGAACGGCACAATAATTGATTAATAAAATTATAGAAAAGGAAATGTGAAAAGTGTGGCGCTGGCCTCAAGTAACATGGGACATTGGCGGTCAAATAAGAGACAGGGCCTACATTAAAGGCAATATAACAATGCCCGCGTGAACTGCACCCCAAATCCACAATTGAGTAACACACAATATTACATATCATGTCACACACAAAAGGAACTCCAGATCCATTGCTTCCTGTGTTTAGAAATTCATCTGCTCGGCAAAAATACCTAATGTTGAAATTAAAGAATATGCGATCGATTGCATGAGTTACGCAATTCAAGTCCAAAAATGTCCAAAGAGCTTTTAAATATTTGTGTGTTTTTTTTAACTTGAGTATTATAAAGTTTCTTTTTATTTAAGCTTGTTTTATTTGAGATGGCATCTCAAATAAATATTAAAATATGATCTATATTAAATTACCCTTAGAAGTGAGGCGTGCCCAAACGCTACAAGAGTTTAAAAGAACGGTGAAGGAGCATTACCTTTCACTTTAATTTTTCCGCTCCTGTCTCAATTATATATTTGATATTTATTAGTATACAAATTGGTATTGTATTTATGTATTTTATATTATTATATCTAATTAGTATTGTTTAAAACGTTTGTACACTGACAGCCCTAAATCTATCTCCCTTCGTTCAATCCATCCAAAGGTTGTCTGGAAGAGATTGCCTTGTGCGATAAGACCGCCCATTGTGCACTTATTTTATGTATGATTGTCCTGTTCTTATTATGAGGTGTACAATAAAGTATATAATAAATAAATAAATAATCTATTGATAAGGCCAGTTACTGTATATTCTATTGAAATTCGTAAATAAATCCTACATAATTATCTACTAGTAGCCGGCATTCAATGTGTTAAAAAGCCCAACTACGATTACTTTTTTTAACCTACACGCATAAGATACAGCCCGCTGATAGGCAGACGGACGGATAGCGAAGGTAACATGTACGGAACCTTAATAACGTTTTAACTTATAAATTACTTAGGATAATACACAAATGATAAAAATAATTATGTACATGCAAACGCATGAGTAGAACTAAATACTTTTTTCTTTTGCCTGATTTGCTGCCAACGTATATTATTCAAGGTGCAAGAAATCATGTGAAATGAATCGCAACTGTCACTGTCCTGTCACTTGAGGCAATATTTGTGTGAATTGTCAAATAAAAATAACCTCAAAAGTTCATGATATTATTTTCGTGAAATTACGAAACTATTTTGCATTTCAATTAAATAAAACTGCTACTGAGCATTTAACTTAGAGACTTGTTAACTTATACATTTGCGGCAAGATGAATATAGCACGTAAGCTCTGCACAATCCACCATAGTTATGTCAGCAGAAACCTGTACCGCAAATTCCGATTCTCTGCAATAAAGTACGACAATGCCACAGCAACACAGCCTCAAGTCAAAGAAGAAAAGTTCGATTTTGAAGACCTTAACGTTGTCGAACGAACCGAGCGCCGCAAAGCAAAAATCGAGCCATTTATGAAAGACATATTCACATCCATCTTCAACAACGATATGCTTGCTTACCCTGAGATTTTAAATAAAGAAGAGACTGAATCTATGGAAAGAAGAATCAACGCTATTGCTAACGTGTTTGCCGACCCAAAGAAAACAGAAGAAGATCGCAAAAACACTCTTAAAGGAACAAAAATGTATGCTGCACCTGTGAGTCTAACAAGAAATGGTCTCGCGATGAATGTGACTGAAAGTTTACGGTATCTAGAGGCCATAGCTGGTGACTTCCAGCTCGGACAAGAGATCAGTGACCACTGGGTGGGGTTATTAGCGTTACAAAGTGGCCTAGCTCAAGATCAGTATGCGATGATTATTGATGACTTGATAACGGGTGATAAGCCCATTGCTTTGGCTATTAAGGAGAGAATTGCTGAGAGGATCTCCCAGGCGGACTTTAGGACTGCTGCTGAAATGGATGGGCAAGGTTTGTTCATGATTATTTGTTGCAAAATACAGAGATAGAGCAGAGTAATTTTTATTTTTAAATTACACAGTTTTAAAGTTTATTTTCACATCATCATATCAGCCTGAAAACATCCGCTGCTGGACATATGCTCCGAAGGCACGATGGCTCTGAAGTGTGCTGTGTGTGTATAATCTCATCATGATCATCATACCAGCCAAAAGACAACTACTGATGGACACAGACCACCACCAAAGGGGTTTGCCATAATCGCCACACTTGGCAGGCGAGTTGGCGATTGCAGTGTAGCTGTTTTTCACCTAGTTATATAGAATGAGCATGTAAATAAACCATTTAATAACTACCTTAATATAACTGTGTTTCCTTGGAGTTCCAAATAAATTAATTAGTCATTTCTAAAAGCTATTAAAATAGAAAAAACTCTTTGTTTAGATTTTCGGTATCCTTGTGGTTAATGGATTAATGGTATCCTTAGGGGTCTGTTAATTACACTTTTAGCTAAAGAACCATTCATCTCAGTTGTCAGCCCTTTTCAAGGCAATTTACAAGTAGTTGAGGCGATCAGTCGTAGAGCGATCAGTGCGTTCGTCGAGGCGATCGGTGGCGGCGACCTCTCGCGTCCAGCCCTGGTTAAATCCATGGTCCAAAGCTAAGAGGCTTACCTCCTGCTGCGAAACAGTAATGCTAGTGTAGGAGGAGGCGGGCCGAGCGAGGGAGAGACAAGGCCTTCGCCCCAACCGCTGCTACAGAAGAAGACGCCCCGGGTGTCAGACTATCTACTACCCTTATCTTTTACAATTAAAGTCGAAGTAAGTAAAACGATTGTGTATTTTTCCAGGAATCTGGCACATCAATGGTGAGAAAGTCTGCCACCACTCCAACGGCTACATCCTCGTGCTGGCCTCCGTTGAAGCTTCACGGTTGAAAGCTTTCCTTGTACATCCTGATGCTGCCGGAGTCAATGCTGACGGTACCTTCACTACGTTCATGAAGACACCGGGTAAGTTGATATCTTATTTATTTATATTTGTTATCAAACTAGGTAATTTTGTTGAGTTGCTTCATGTTTTTATTTCTCCTAGAACTGCATATATTCTGACTAGCAAAATTTATTTTGTTTTCATCAAAATCGAATCTAAGACTCCTTTTATATTCATTACAATCTAAGAAGTTGTTCTACTTTAATTTAATCTGTGTTATATAATTATTATTATTTTTACATTTTTCAAGCTATGTTTTAATAATTTTAATTAATTATATTATACACTAGAAATAAAAATAAAAACTCCTACCTAAATTAACCCTAAAATATGGTGTCAAAAAATTCATCTGCATCGCTGTCGACTGGAAGTGTACCCAAAAGACTGGCCACATTGCCACGTTGTATGGCAATGCTTATTCTTTGACCAAGGTAAAAGCCAGCCCTTGGGTCATAGAAGTGTCAACTAAGCGTCTTGAGAGATCTTTAAACAAGTTATGCGCACTCAGACCCCACGACCCGAGAGTTTCAAGCAGCAAGTATAGTTAGTTAAGTATTTATTAAAACAGTTTTCATTTGAAAATTATGTTATTATTTGCGCATAATGTAGTGCATGCTGCGCTTCTCTGTAAGTGATGAGGCGCTTAGTCATAAGTTTGCATTGTACAAATTATAAAGCCTTATAATAAATAAATTTAAAAATAAAATAAGAAGTCGAATTGACAGATGAGTAGAGAAGGATAGAAGATCGCTTTACCACTAATGTAATTATTTTAGTATTGTGTGTATTTTATATTATTATGTCTATATTGTTTATGATGTTTGTACACTGACCGCCCTAAATCTAACTTCTTTCGTTCAGTCCATCCAAAGGTTGTCTGTAAGAGATTGCCCTGTGCGATAAGACCGCCCATTGTACACTTGTTTTTTTTTAAACGTTTTTACTATGTTTGTAATGAGGTGTACAATAAAGTATATAATAATAATAATAATAATAAGTGCAAAAGTGATTTATTTCCTGTCTCTGGCATACTTACTTTCAAGTAAAGCAATGTTGGATCTTGCTGTCAAATCCGACTTCTTAGATTGTCACAAATAAAGTAGTATTCGCTTAAATATTTTTTTCGCCTATTTCTACAATTAAACTCTGGAATATGCTTCCCCTTGACATCAAGAAGGCGGAGTCAAAATTTTCCTTTAAGCGTAAAATCCGTAAACTACTTAAAAGCTTGTCATTCTTAGTCGTTCTTCGTCATGATTACTATGAATTCTCTTAATCGGTATGATTACATATTATATATCATATTTATTAGTTTATTATTTTAGCATATATATGTATTTTATTAGTATTATATATATTATCTGTATATTCTTTCCGAAATGTTAAAATTCAATTTTGTATCTTATATTTATTTATTGTACACCTACCACAGTATAGTCTTAATAACCCAAAGGTTGACTGGTAGAGAATGCCTTGATGCATTAAGTCCGCCCATGTACCACTATTGTACATAAAGTTTAAATAAATAAAT
>NDFZ01005342.1:31625-62066 GCA_002192655.3 Mamestra configurata | reverse complement strand
ACTTACCAAGCGCCTTCTGCGACTGGATAGGAGCAGCCTGCGAATGGTGGCGGGGACCATCACCGGACACTGCTCACTGAATAAGCATTTCCACACACTAGGTATAACAGACAGTCCTCTGTGCAGAGCATGCATGGAGGAGGAGGAAACAGTGTCGCACGTGCTCCTTGAGTGCACAGGCGTCGCCGATATACGTAGACAAACGATAGGAACACCAAATTCACTCACAGACACCCTGAACTCTTTAGGAGGACTGATCTGCTTCTGGAGGGAGGTCGGCTGGTTGGAATGACGGCCGCCATGGCCCACGCACAATGGTCTAACATCAGGACTAAGTGCGGAAACCAAACCCCAATAGATAGATAGATAGATAGATAGTAGTATTCGCTTGTCCTAAGGACTGGTTAAAATAGGGTGCAACGGTTTGAAAAATTAGAAGATAATCGGCGAATGGGATTTTGTTTCAGTTTGACACAGCTTTATAGTTTTGGATTAAGCCAGTAGCCAGAAATACAATTTAAAAATCAATAACGCTCATTCAAAATCATTCTTTCAAATTGTGCTGATTCTGAGCCTACTGAGCCAACAAATGATTTTTTTATTCCCCAAAAAATTATCTGTTAACTACATATTAATAGTATATTCTAAGTTTCTAAACAATATCAACATTAATATTTGTTTAAATTAATATATTAGTCATCATCTGCCTAGCCTTTTCCCAACTATATTGGGGTCGGCTTCCGGTCAGAACGGATTCAGCTGAATACCAGTATTTTACGTGGAGCGGCTGAATAACAGACCTCCACAACCCATTAACTGGGTAACACGGTAGTTCTTGGCAAAACTGGAGTCAGATTTTAATGGCTTCTGACAATCCGTAACGACAGCCAAAGATCTACAAATGACAGCCGGGAACAACGGCTTAACGTGCTTTCCGAGGCACGGAGGAAACTCGGTATGTTAAGATGGTCACCCAAATTAATAAATTAATATTATTAATATATTTTCTTACAGCTACACCACTGGACGTGATCTCAGAAGAGAAGCTAGCCCACATTCTGGGTCTAACACGGCTGTATGCAGCGGTACTGTCCCGCTGTCGACTGACTTCTGCCGTCCGTAGCGTTGTGGAGTACACGAGGCCAAGGGCGTTTGCTGGTAAGTTAGTAACGCCATCTATTAGCAACATGAGATAATAGTTTATGAAAGTTTGATGTAATGGTGATTAATTTTAGTGAAGCGATGATTTTTCCTGAAACCGATAAATAGCTAGGCGTGGTGCTTCAGACTTAACACTGTTTACTCTACAGGGTTTTTCATACACACTTTGAAGTCCTTATCTTGGAAATTCATGAACCGATTTTAATAAAACTTGGTGTGCATACGCAAGATACTTAGGTCTAAAAAGTTAGCATTCATAGGGACAGAGATTAATAATTAAGTTTTCCGCAGAAAGTGAAGAATCACTGGAGTGGTGATTAATTTTGATCAACTGGTGATTATGCCAAGCATTGTAAAAATGAGAAGTGACTCTGTATTAGACTGAAGTAGTTGTAGTATATTATAGGTTAATTATGCTTAAGATTTCATTAAAAAAATTAACTCACACTCATCATCATCTGCCTAGCCTTTTCCCAACTACATTGGGGTCGGTTTCCAGTCAAACCGGATTCAGCTGAATACCAGTATTTTACGTGGAACGGCTGCCTACCAGACCTTCACAACCCTAATTATGCTTAAGATTTCATTAAAAAAATTAACTCACACTCATCATCATCTGCCTAGCCTTTTCCCAACTACATTGGGGTCGGTTTCCAGTCAAACCGGATTCAGCTGAATACCAGTATTTTACGTGGAACGGCTGCCTACCAGACCTTCACAACCCTAATTATGCTTAAGATTTCATTAAAAAAATTAACTCACACTCATCATCATCTGCCTAGCCTTTTCCCAACTACATTGGGGTCGGTTTCCAGTCAAACCGGATTCAGCTGAATACCAGTATTTTACGTGGAACGGCTGCCTACCAGACCTTCACAACCCTAATTATGCTTAAGATTTCATTAAAAAAATTAACTCACACTCATCATCATCTGCCTAGCCTTTTCCCAACTACATTGGGGTCGGTTTCCAGTCAAACCGGATTCAGCTGAATACCAGTATTTTACGTGGAACGGCTGCCTACCAGACCTTCACAACCCATTACCTGGACACTCACACTGCACACTTAAATTAATCATTTATACCACTGTTTCTTAATAAAATTGTATATTATTTTTTGGGGATCCAATTGACTGGTAGAAAATGTACAGACGCATTTGTGTCTACGTAAAGTATTAAAGAATAAACAATTTTATCTTTCTTGTTTTCCCAGGCAAACCCCTGGCGGAGTTAACAACGATACAATCAACTGTAGGCAACGCGCTCCTAGACATATACGCCTGCGAGAGCGCGGAGTACTTCACTGCGGGCCTGCTGGATGGGTATGTGGACCCTGATGCGGAGCTCGAAGTCGCTATGTGCAGGTGAGAGCTGATGTTGAGAATTGACAATGATACCATCGATTTTAGGCAACGTTCAGTATCATAACTAGGGATCGGGGGTGTGGGCCGCCCCGGGTGTCACCCAGCTAGCTACGCCACTGGCAACGCGCTTATAGACACATAGGTGTGTGTGAGCCCTGAGTACTCGACGGGTATGTGGACCCTGAGACGGAGCTCGTAGTCGCTATGTGCAGGTGGGAGCTGGTGACAATGATACAGTCGACTGTAGGCAACGCACATGAATTGAGCTGTCATCCACCCAATCAAGGTTCGCGAATGACAGTTTACTTCAAGTTAACTCCATTTAATTTTGGTCGGTGAAATGTTTATAGAATTCACCGGTCTTTTATCAGTCCTTCTTGTGGGAAGTTCTGCTTCAAAATAGTCACATTTTATTTATCGAATCCTCTAGGCTAGTGTTTAATTAACAAATTCAACGCCTTCTGCCTGCCTACAACTAAACAACCTTTTCGAATTCTAAAAGATAAAGCGAGGCACTAACTTAGCCTTTGGCGAAACGAATTTCCATAGAGATGAATGTCATCCACTATTTCAAGTTTCAAGAAATTGTTTTGTAACCCTTCGTGTCTATTTTCTTGTTACAGAAACTTCATATCCAACCACGGCCTCACATCGATGTTACAGCTACTATCTATCCCAGCGTTGGACAAAGAAGAGGAATGCAAGGAGCTACTCAATGACATGAGGCATCTAGTCACCAGGGGGGAGAGTTTAGACAGTGTGAATATGTTTATAGGTAGGTTAATCTATCTATCTAATACCATTGTCACATATACGTGACAAGCAAGCGCGTGCCCTGTACGCCAAACGTCACAAATATGTGACAAAAAGTACGGCGAATTTGTGGCTTGGCGTCGGGGGCACGCCGATGCGTTTATGCTCTGGCGGTCAAAAGGTTAAACGGGCAATTCTTGTATGTATATATATAATCTGAATCTCGGAAACGGCTCCAACGATTTTCATGAAATTTAGTACGCAGGGGGTTTCGGGGGCGAAAAATCGATCTAGCTAGGTTTTATTTTTAGAAAACGTTTACCAAAAAAAAGCAGGGACTATGTTTTAAAAGAGTATCTATGGAGTTTCTTCTCCATAGAAACAAAGAGAAAGTGTTTTTTTGGAAATATGCTTGACATCTGCGCAAATCAGCCGTTCGCTCAGCATAATGCTGGTATCTACGCTTGGAACATGCAATAGCCGCGCTGGAGATAGGGTCAGTCAGTGCTGCGGAATATACTTGATGCTCTTGTCGCTAGCGCGGCAGAACTAGTTTCATCTTTTTGACTCTTGATCTTTGATCTTGAAGATTCAAAACTACCTGTAAACTATCAACTGTAGTAGTAGTAGTTTTTTTAAGTACTAGCTTTGCCAACCTACCGTACTCGTACATGAAAATTCTGCTTGAATGCTCTAAAAAAAATATTCTAAAGTGCAGGCCACACCGCCAGCTAGCAAACGAGCCGGACGAGCATCGTTTCACACCGCGAACTACAGAGCTAAGCTACGTCAGCGATACAAACTATGCTAACGATATATCCGAGGATGCCAGCAATGCTATTCGTTCACCTCGTTAGCTAAGCTATTAGCTCTGTAGTTCGCGGTGTGTATGGATAGGTAAAACGATGCTCGCTCGCTCCGTCCGTCCGTAGTTTTCGGTGAGAACCCACACAGTTTAGCTCGCCAAAGCTTCGCTTAGTTTAAATAGCTTCCCTCGCCTCGCTTTGCCCGCCATCTCGTTTGGCGTCGTCCGTCCGTAGTTTTCGGCGAGAACCCACACAGTTTAGCTCGCCAAAGCTTCGCTTAGTTAAAATAGTTTCCCTCGCCTCGCTTTGCCCGCCATCTCGCTTGGCGTCGTCCGTCCGTAGTTTTCGGTGAGAACCCACACAGTTTAGCTCGCCAAAGCTTCGCTTAGTTAAAATAGTTTCCCTCGCCTCGCTTTGCCCGCCATCTCGCTTGGCGTCGTCCGTCCGTAGTTTTCGGTGAGAACCCACACAGTTTAGCTCGCCAAAGCTTCGCTTAGTTAAAATAGTTTCCCTCGCCTCGCTTTGCCCGCCATCTCGCTTGGCGTCGTCCGTCCGTAGTTTTCGGTGAGAACCCACACAGTTTAGCTCGCCAAAGCTTCGCTTAGTTAAAATAGTTTCCCTCGCCTCGCTTTGCCCGCCATCTCGCTTGGCGTCGTCCGTCCGTAGTTTTCGGTGAGAACCCACACAGTTTAGCTCGCCAAAGCTTCGCTTAGTTAAAATAGTTTCCCTCGCCTCGCTTTGCCCGCCATCTCGCTTGGCGTCGTCCGTCCGTAGTTTTCGGTGAGAACCCACACAGTTTAGCTCGCCAAAGCTTCGCTTAGTTAAAATAGTTTCCCTCGCCTCGCTTTGCCCGCCATCTCGCTTGGCGTCGTCCGTCCGTAGTTTTCGGTGAGAACCCACACAGTTTAGCTCGCCAAAGCTTCGCTTAGTTAAAATAGTTTCCCTCGCCTCGCTTTGCCCGCCATCTCGCTTGGCGTCGTCCGTCCGTAGTTTTCGGTGAGAACCCACACAGTTTAGCTCGCCAAAGCTTCGCTTAGTTAAAATAGTTTCCCTCGCCTCGCTTTGCCCGCCATCTCGCTTGGCGTCGTCCGTCCGTAGTTTTCGGTGAGAACCCACACAGTTTAGCTCGCCAAAGCTTCGCTTAGTTAAAATAGTTTCCCTCGCCTCGCTTTGCCCGCCATCTCGCTTGGCGTCGTCCGTCCGTAGTTTTCGGTGAGAACCCACACAGTTTAGCTCGCCAAAGCTTCGCTTAGTTTAAATAGTTTCCCTCGCCTCGCTTTGCCCGCCATCTCGCTTGGCGTGGTGTGGCGTGGCAGTTTTAATCCAGGATGGCTTTTTACAAACGATACTTGGCAACGGTTTTAATTAGCGTAACAAAAGACATATAGAAAGACGTTGCGTTTTTTTTTTGCCTGTTCCTTCTTACCTACGCGATATTCCTACTCAAACGTTTTCTGACCTTAACTTGACAGCACTCAATATTTTGTAAATTTTCAGCTCTAAACGGCATCCACCACGCCGGCAAAATAATGGCAGATGAAGTGAAACAAATAAGGAACCCGCTGATGCATCCCGCGTTCATCTTCAAGAAGGTGCTAGCTAACAGGCATCAGGTAACAGTTTTATATTATCCAGTTCTACCACAAAATCTCAATTGTTGAAAAAACAGGCCAAGTGCGTGCGCGCGGACAGGGGTCCGTACCATAGACCGAAAAAAACACGTTTCTTGTATGGCCCCCTTTAATTTTTAATATATTTTTTTATTATTTGTTGCGGTAATAGAAATACACTGAAAATTTCAACTGTCTACCTATTACGGTACTTGAGATACAGATAAACGGACGGATAGACGAATAGACGGACGGCTGGACAGTGTAGGCTTAGTTAGTAGTAGGGTTCTGTTATTAGTATTCTGATATTAGTAATAGGGTTACCCTTTGGGTACGGAACCCTAAAAACTAGACTTAGGGGTAAGCAGGAAGGAAATCTAAACAACGTTTACTCCAAACTTCCTAGTCTTTATTCATGCAAATAAATGAAGATATTGCGCGAGGTACCGAGCCTACTGCCATCTTCATTTATTTGCAAGAAAAAAGACACGCCAAAAGAAACGTTAACATAACGGGCGTTTGAGCTCTTAAGAAGCTCTTTTTCTGCGGATGAAGAATTGTCCATAAACGAACGTATGGCCCTTGTTTCGCAAAATGAGTTGCAATTCGAGCATGCTTCCCAATTTATTATCTAAGCGCACGGCAGTGCGGCCAAGTTCCGCCCTAACGCACGCAGTGTGTATATTACACAAAAAAAAATCGTGTTTTTTTTTAACTTGATGAAACTTGTACTATTTATTTATCTACAACATCGAATTTACAATCAATTTAAAAATTTAAAAAAAAATTCGCTAACTTGATAATAAGGTCATATTTTTAAGAAAAGGATTTATCAAGTCTTTCATAATTTTTATACGGTTAGGAAAGATCCAAGCTCTCTGTTCACTGGTATTCTCAAACACATGTTAGAGTCATGGACTATTCTGCAGTTCTGAAATGCTTGGGCCTACGAGTATATATAATAGGCCCAAGATCTCACTACTTTGATAGGCCGAATTTTTGGGGATAGAAACTTGACCTTTTTTAAAATATTCGTTTTTTGGGGATTCTGCTTTCCATAGTTGGGAAAAGGCTAGGCAGATGATGGGGGATTCTGTTTTCCGGACTTGGACAATATTTGAATTATTAATCTTGATTCCTGTATTGTTTTTGTTTTCAAAATACTTACCCATAACGACATGTAGGTAAGCAATTGCATTTCGCACATTTAATCGGATTAAATTTCATATTTTCATTTTATTTGTTCTGTGCTAAAACATTCGTAAATTCTATCATTTAAAAAGAAACATACCTAATATTGTCTTTACTACAGATTGTTATCTAAACACAATTAGACCAAATGTTTTAACTCATTTTTTTTGGAAAAACGCATCATAGGAGTGTCTTAATTTATCATGTATGTTAATTATTTTTTTATTCAAAAGTTTGCACACGCTGGCAATTTCTATATCAAACTGTGTATTTAAGTTAGTAGTAGTTTTTTTCTTTGGGTTGTTTTAATTTTTGGAAGTACTGTGCACTCCTGTAAGTGACAAGTTCAAAACATGCATGGACCGAAACTAAAAAAAAAAAAATGTATAAAAACTTCTTTGAAGTTCACTAAAACCTTTTTTAACTCTCTGCGAGTGCTTACTATTTCTTATTTTCTCTTGCCTGTCTACTGTTTCTTGTGCTACCCTTTTATTATCAAAAAGTCGACTATCTGTATCCTAACTAAGTTTTCTTAAGAAATAAAATAAAATAAATGACTAAATAACTCGTTGGAGAGCCATGATTAAATAATAATAATATGTCTGAACGGCTAATAGCGCTGTCGAATCAAGCATTGTCTGGAACGGGGCCGAAAATAAAGATAACGATATTCAAACACATTTTCACTCGTCTCGAATTGCAATTGCAAGCCTTCTTCTCCGCTGCGCTCTTAAGAAGTTTTCTTTGTTTCAGGAAAGAGACGACCCAAAACTGACGCTCCACTTATCGGAGTTCCTTCACCCATCGCTAAAGCAGCCTTCAGAACAGCTGGAGTACTGCGTGCTGCGCATGAGGTTCGCGTGCGAGACCCTCATGGGCAGGCACGGCGTTAAAGTGGCTAAAGCTTACACGTAAGTTTGGCGAAATGGTGATTTTTGATGAAAGGGTTATTAGTGAAAAACGTGAAGATCATTGTAGAAAATAATAGGAAGCTTCGACACTAAAGTGACTACTTCTTATACGTTAGTTTGGCCAAAGTGGTTATATTTTTAGTGAAGTGGTGATTAATGAAAAAGGGGATCATTATTGTTAAGATTTTTGTTAGAGTTAGTTTTGTCAAATAAGTGGCTATGCCAAAACTTGCTACAATCATCTGGTCATATTAAACCCTCCACCCATCGCTGAAGCAGCCTTCGGATAAGCTGGAGTACTGCGTGCTGCGCATGTGGTTCGCGTGTGAAATCCTCATGAGCAGGCACGGCGTTAAAGTGGCTAGTGTGGCTACAGCTTACACGTAAGTTGGGCGAAGTGGTGATTTTTGATGAAGTGGTTATTAGTGAAAAATTAGGAGAATATTGTAGAAAAAAATAGGATATTATATTTTTTGTAAAACTTTGCTCCGCACCAGGAATTTCTCCTGTATCGTTGGTGCGTTTACAAACATAGAAACTCACATACACAAACAGCCAGACCCGGAACAACTATCCACTGCGCCAACTGTATCGTCAAATTAGTAAAAAAAAATAATTGTGATATTATTTTGTAAATGATACGTGGAGCTGCACCTACTAGTGGGATACCAAAAAGTATGGGACCATTCATTTATTACGTAAGACGATTTAGGGGGGGAGGGGAGTCGACCATGTCTTATTATTTCTTACAAAGGGTCTTGATAGTTCGGCGAGAATATTTTTCAACAACAAAAATTTTGAATGAATGGCCCCATTGATGAAATGATCGTAACGTTACAATGAGTCATCCTTTTTCGTGCGTGCAGCCGGCGTTCATCGATTTATTAGACGTTGTCACGTCAATAAAATATCTTTCTGAACTTATTTGTCTTCCACAGAGAACTGAACCGATTGGCTGAGGCGGCTACAGAAATAATGGTTATGACAGCCGTTTTAGCAAGAGCATCAAGGTAAGAACACGTGCTAGTTGGACTCGCACGCAAAGGGTTCCGTACGAATTTTTTTATGGCATTTTATTCTAACACTCCATTTTTCTGTAATGTTAAGGTAAAGATTGTTTTTTTTTTTCAAGTATTGTAAGTATCACACAAAGTGATTCTAAAGAGGGATGCGGAACAGTGAGAAAAGTCCCGCACACCTCCACTGAAATGGGAGGATCCTACGGCCAGACGGTTGTTGTGTCTGGTGGGCAACTGCCCGATAGTTGATATTCGGACTGTTGTAAATGTTCAAATCGCACGGAGAACTTTGCTTGCGCGATGCAGGATTTCGTTGATAGTTCGCCGCTGACAGCATAGATGGCGTTTCGGTTCTTTTTGTTGCCGTACAAATTTCGCTTCTTAGTTTTTCATGTGGTGGTATTGATAATACAGCATTCTATTCTTACCGACTTCTTATATTTTTTTCTGTTATTTTTAAGTAAAGATTCGAGGAAGGAGCTCGTGGCTAAATAATAACAGCCGCACGGGTCGATCTTCAAGGTTAAGCAACGCTTGCCGAGGTTGGTCTGTGGATGGGTGACCATCTTAACATACCGAGACTCCTCCGTGCCTCGGAAAGCACATTAAGCCGTTGGTCCCGGCTGTCATTTGTAGATCTTTGGCAGTCGTTACGGATAGTCAGAAGCCAGATAATCTGACACCAGTCTTTCCAAGGAGTACCGTGTTACCCAGTTAATGGGTTGTGGAGGTCTGGTAGGTAGCCGCTCCACGTAAAATACTGGTATTCAGCTGAATCCGGTTTGACTGGAAGCCGACCCCAATATAGTTGGGAAAAGGCTAGGCAGATGATGATTTTTAAGTAAAGATTGTTTTTTTTTTCAATATTGTAAGTATCACACAAGTGATCCTATTTTGATTAGAACGTTCGGATACTTTTTTTTTTAAGACAAAACTTCTTTAGGCGCGTTGAGCACTTTTTGAGTGAACAAAAATCATGGAACGCGCGTCATCGTCAGCGAACGCTTACCAAATTCAAAAATAATAATCCAATAGCTCGACGATACAATTCACAAGTAACTTACTTTTCACTTCTACCAACAGTCCCCAAAGACAGCACCGCATGTTTTTTTTCCGTTCGGATACCCTTAACTAAATAAACGTTCTGTTACTGCTAACTCTGATGGCGCCATCTATCGGCCTAGCTTCGCACGACACTTAGGTAAACTAATATTTTAAGTTACGTCCTTTCCCACAGATCCTATTGCATCGGCCTCCGCAATTCCGAAACCGAGATGAAACTAGCGGCCTGCTTCGTCGAGAGGACACGAGATCGCGTTAAGAAGCTTATCAAGGAGATTGACGATGGAGAGTATCTGAACCTGGACCATTTCACCGTGCAGTTCGGTAGGAAGATGCTGGATACTAACGCTAGCTTGGTTGAGAAACCTACTGCTAGGACTTTCTGGTAGAGTCTTGGATTGAGCGGAGATATTTGAGTTTATGTACAGTCAGGGACATTCATTGTGTATCACTTCGTGGTTAGGTGAACCAGTTTCAAATCGAGATTGATTCATTCTTGGGCATGCAGTAGGCTTTAGTAAGGGTAGGCCAGCCCTTACATAATGCCCAAAAAAAAACTCTCCCACATTAAAAGTTGGGTTGAAATCACTTTGAAAGTGGACGAAAAATTGTTTTTTGGGCATTATGTATGGGCTGGCCTACCCTTACTGTAGCCTACTGCACGCATGATTCATGTGTGTCGCGAAGACCGTCTTGTCATGGATCTTGATCACCACATCAATGTGAATCTTATGAGGATGACAAAGAAAGTCATGATTTATTTATAAATTTATCCGAGATTTAGCTGTTGGGTTTTCTTTTTGATCAAGATGATAAAATTGCTAACATCATCATCATCATCCTAGCCTTTTCTCAACCATATTGGGGTTGGCTTCCAGTCAAACCAGATTTTATTCCCAATATTGGGAAGAAACTAGGTACATTTTTGACGTTTTGTTTTACTGAGAATAATTGTAAAAAGTGGTCAACAATTAATGTCCCTGACTTTACGTATGGTTTGAAAAACTTATGTTGATATGTTGAAAAAGCAATCTTGATAATCCAAGGGAACCATTTTTTGCGGAAATTCAAGATTTCTTGAAAATGGTTGTTTTAAGAATGATTAGTTTGGTATATTATTGTTATTGTTATCTTGTAAATAAAACTAGTTATTAATATTTTTCTGCTTGTTTAATTTTATTCTAATTTCTAGTACACACTTAAAACTACAAAATATACGAATTATTTCTTATAGAATCTCCTAAACATCTAAAATTCATTTTTTTTTTAATATTATTATAATGTGCAATACCTAATCAAAACTATTTAGGTGCACTAAGTCAAATATATATATATGAGAAAAAAATGTGAAGCTAAAGAGTATTTCTATTTTATTATAATAGAAAAATCATTTTATTTTATTACTTAAAATATAAAATGAATAAACTTCTTCTAATTGTTCGCTACATGGCTTTAAAAAGGCCCTAAAATAAGTATAAGTGCAATGCAATTTGATCTTTACCACAGACATAGAATTTATTGTTCCAAAAATAGACAATTATCTCAAATTATGGTTTGAAATCAAATGAAAGTGAACAGGCTTCTTCTGGGTAAGCTCGCTCCACCGTCGACTTTGTCTCTGTCATCTATGACCTAGACTAGAGTCAAGAGCAAACTCATCTCAAATAAAAAAAAAAAAAGAAATCGGAGAACTTGCCAAAAAAAAAATTTTTGCCTGTAAAGGAGGTTATATATGTATTGACCGATTTTTATATCTGCAACCAATATTTTTTTCCAGCCATTAGGCATCAATCAAACCCACGATTTATGCAAATAAACTATTAATTAATTTGCAACAAAATCTTATCAGCGTCAGACAGCATCAGACAGTCTGAGATATCGCTGAAATGGACCTTTTTAGTGCAGCCGTGAGACACACTTGGTTCTTAGTATACCTACATTTCTTTTTTTTATTTCTATGTACCGTGCGTGTTCATGTAAGTGCTAAATAAATATTATTCTTTCTTTCTTTATCAGCCTAAGGCCGATAATCCTTAGGAAAGACACTAATATAAGAAACTCCTTTCTCAGCTACCGGCCGAAAACTATCTCCAAAAGTGACATTCTTGGGAACGTTACCCTTTTTGCCCGCCTTACCGCGTCTCCTCAACTTAGCCATGGATTCGGCGACTTTCGTTTCTAAAGTCGATTTGGAATCGAAAGCGACTTTCTCGGGCTTCGAACTGAAGGCTTGGACTTTGTTTTTTTCCTTGCGCTTGTAGTAGAATACTTCCCAAGCTAGAGTTATCATTGCTAGCCCTAAGCCGAATAGAGTTGCTATGAAGACACCACCTGGAATCAAAAATGGTATCGTATCACGCAAGATTGTATTATGTGAGTGAGTGTATCCGTGGCACCACTGACTGGCCCTATCAGAATACCAGCGCTGCGTTATTTCCTATCAGAATACCAGCGCTAGCGTTATTTATTTTTTAGATATCGCAGCATAAGCTGAGATAGGGACCATTTTGGCCTCGCACAGATAATTATTTTATTATACTGTTTAGTTATTAATTTTATTTTACTGGTTTGTTTGTCTTGTGCGAGTCCCAAATAAACATTTTTCTTTCTTCTTTCTATTATCCGACAGGCTAATACAGTCTTGCGTGAGTGTATTGGGAAAAGCATGGTTAATTGGACCACCCTACACTTTTTATCAGATAAATACTAGCGGACGTCACGCGGTTTCACCCGCCTAGTTCCCGTTCCCGTGGGAGTACAGGGATACAATATAGCCTATGTTACACGCTGATAATGTAGCTATCCGTTACTGAAAGAATTTTTCAAATCGGTCCAGTAGTTTTTAAGTTTATTCGTTACATACAAAAATACAAATCTTTCCTCTTTATAATATTAGTATAGACTAGCTTTTGCCCGCGAGTTCGTACGTTCCCGTATAGACTTTCTCATGAATGTGGCTATCATATACAAAAAGAATTATCCAAATCCGACTGATAGTTCCAGTGATTAGCGAGTTCAAACAAACAAACTCTTCAGCTTTAACAGATTAGTAAGTAGGTATACTTGTGGTGCAACCGAGAATGTTTAACCTTTTCACCGCCAAGCACTTCTATAGAAGTTCGGGATTTTCGTGCCACCAGCGCCACAACTTCTATAGAAGTTGTTCATTTTAACTATCTTATTAAAATAAATTTACTGTGATTAAAAGCTTTGTTTCATTTTATTATTTAAGATAGCACTGTCTACTACCCTGTTTTTTATTTTTCTACACAAAATAAGCCCTAGTTTGTCCTAAAATCGGCAAAAACAGAAACTCCGAATTTTGTTACTTTCCTCAGAACGCCAATCACTTCATATCAAGTTGGCCAGTGATGTGCCGTGAAAGGTTGATTTCACCATTGAAATATTTATAAATACAGAAAGTTACGAATATCGAAAACAATTTGAGGTCAATAAAATATGAACTTAGTTATCTACTTCATTACAAAGGATAGTAGATGAATTTCGGCCTTCAGGTAGATGCCGATACGTAATTATAAAGTTGTTACCAATTCTTGTCGATAGTTATTTTCCCATCTCTACAAAACAATTGGTCGTCTATGCCCCTGTGCGCCACCGAGTGCCACGAACTACTATAGAAGTTGGTCAGTGACGTCATAGGCGTGCGGCTGTCAAGGTCACTTTGGCATAGTGCAGCACAAAATCGGATTCGCGCGCACGCATCTTTCTTTCTTTCACTTGATAACAAATAGAAAAATGAGTGAAGAACTTGATTCGGACGAACTTCTTAAAATTTTGCAAGGTGTGGAATCGGACTCGGAGTATTTTGTGGAGAACATTGAACCAGAAGATAATTCTGAGGTATGTCTAACTGGATGATAATAATAATGTTTATTCATCAAAGAGTAGGAATTCAATAAGTATGTAAACGTAAGTATGTATGTGATGGGTAAACGCTACCGATACATGAGTTAAGAAAAGAACAGAAACAACACTTAAAAAACAATGCTTTGATAAGTACACGGCTACAAGCGTGATAGAATTTAAATATATACTTACTTTCCATTTCAAAAAACACTTTAAAAACAATTAAAAATTCTGCTACTTAGATACCTACGGTAAAAAACGTTGACTGAAGTTATTAAAAAAACACAGGAATAAACAAAAATAGAAGAAAGAAAGACCATAGACCCCATCCCTGATCAGAATCGAATTCAACGTGCCCTCAGTGCCAATAACTTGATATGAAGTTAAAGAATGAGATCATGAAACAAATAGAGATGTACCCCATTCCTTATAGTTCTAATTGAGTTATGTATTAGTTTCTTTGATACTCATAATTTATACTGTTTTTTCTTATTAAGGATACTGTGAAATAAAATAAAATCTGGAAATATTTAATCAGTTTTTATTTATATTCGTAAAATCAACTTTAAATCTTAACTTTACGCGTACAAATCTTATTCATCGATATGACGATATCCCCATCACTACTGTTTACTGTATATTTAGTTATACATTTATAGCTTGGCGCTCGGCGAGGCATTGCGTTTTGTGTACGTTGGCGGCGAAAAGGTTAAATGGAAAATTTCAGAACACAAGTTTGCGGACACAAACTATGCGTCGAACCTACGACCTCATGTTCAGTAGTAATGCGTGTGTTTATTTACGGCCGGTTTCAATAACGTCTCTACCTTTGACCAACTGTCAAATTAGCTACCAACAGCAGCTAAAACGTCATGTTTGCCTTTAAAACTGGACGTTTCAGCTACTGTTGGTAGCTAAATTTACAGTTGGTTAAAGGTAGATACATTATTGAGACCGGCCGTTAATCAGCTAAAAAACATGACCCTGTTTTTTCTGTCGCTTAGTCGTGTAAAAAAACCCCAGCATAGGCCGATAAACATTTGAAAATCATATTGTGCCTACCCCAAGTGATATGGTACAAGGAAAGACTGTAGAAGTATCTTTTTTAACAATGGGAAATCATCAAATGACTCCTTCCACTCTGTGTGGAACGGAAGGGCGTGTCAGACTCTTACTGACTAAAACCTATCCGTGTTCCTTCTAAAGCCCTTTGCGTTCCAGGGCCGCGGCGACTCTTTCGAACTAATTCCTGTACCCTGGCAGGCTCTGTCCCTGGCGGGCCACGTCTCCTATGCTAACATCTCTTTAAGGCGCGCGTGGAACACAACGCGCCATCGACCCGGGCCTGGTGGTGATCGGACAGCAAGTCGTCCGCAGGCCCGCGCAATAGGTGGCCGGGGATCGCCCTGCGACTCCCGACGCCCGGGGCGTCTTCTTCTGTAGCGGCGGTTGGGGCAAAGGCCTTGCCTTTCCCTCGCGCGGCCCGCCTCCTCGTTCGCTAACGTTGCTACTTCGCAGAAGGAGGTGACCACTTCTCAAGCCTCCCCGCTCCGGACCATGGATTTAACCAGGGCCGGACGCGAGAGGTCGCCGCCGCTAATCGCCTCGATGACCGATCGCCTCGACGAACTGGTTTTTACCTAAACTCTCCAGCGTGATGCCTTCAGATTCATCAGCATCAGGGCAAGCTTGTCTTGCAGACTCGTTCCAATACCTGCAAAGATAATCAAATTCATCATCATCATCTGCCTAGGCTCTCCCGAACTATGTCATCAGGCGGTCTTCCAGTCTATCCGGATACTGCTGAGCATGGGCGTGCAGTAGGCTACAGTAAGGGTAGGCCAGCCCATACATAATGCCCAAAAAAAATAAAACCACATTATCCAGTGTTGAAATCACGATACTGACGATAATTTCGTCTACTTTGAAAGTGGACGAAATTTTTTTATTTGGGCATTATGTATGGGCTAGCCTACCCTTACTGCCTACTGCACGTGCATAAAAGTCAAGTCAAAAGTCAAAACGTTTATTTCAATTAGGCCATTAAACGGCACTTTTGAACGTCAGCATTTACAGTTCAGTAAAATAATAATATTACATTAATAAAGTGACTCTACTGTCCATTCGGAAAGGTAGATTCTTATGGAGAAGAACGGACAAAAAACTCCATAGTTACTCTTTTCAAATAATGATTTACAAAATTTGGTATACAAAAATTTATTTAATATTATGTGAGGACGATACACCATACAGCTGAGTACCAGTATTTAACATAGCACACTACAAAGTACAGTTACTCCAGAAAGGTAAGTGTTAGACAGGGGACCAGAAGTATGTGGTCAAATTTAAGGGTCGTGTTCTGTACGTGCTATACAATAAAGAAAAAATATCAAAATAAAAAAAACCCGCGACTGCAATAAACGACTCTAAGAAAAAAACACTTGTCAAGCTTTCTGATGCAGTTAGTGGTGTTAAGATTCGATGCCACCGACTGCATCTTCATCATCATACCAGCTGAAAGACGTCCACTGCTGGACATAGGCCTCCCCAAAGGCGGGGGGGGTTGCCATAATCGCCACGCTTGGAAGGCGGGTTGGCGATCGCAGTGTAGCTGTTGCAATGCACAGAGAGTGCTGCTGCCCATTCTCTGGTGAGTTCCTTAGTCGCCTCTTACGACACCCACGGGAAGTGATGGGATAGTGCTATTATTTTACTTCTGACACCATACAGAACTCGACTGCGTCAGACAGCTTAAACAGCGACTATTTTCTCGTCGGGTTTTAAAAAAAAGGCAATATTTTTGATTTTCATATTTTTTCCTATTGTATAGCATGTACAGAGCTCGTGGCTAAATAATAACAGCCGCACGGGTCGGGGTTAAGCAACGCTTGCCGGGGTTGGTCTGTGGATGGGTGACCATCTAAACATACCGAGACTCTTCCGTGCCTCGGAAAGCACGTTAAGCCGTTGGTCCCGGCTGTTATTTTTAGATCTTTGACAGTCGTTACGGATTGTCAGAAGCCAGAAAATCTGACACCAGGCTTACCAAGAAGTACCGTGTAACCCAGTTAATGGGTTGTGGCGGTCTGGTAGGCAGCCGCTCCACGTAAAATAGTGGTATTCAGCTGAATCCGTAAAGACTCACAAAGTATTTCCGGCTCTGGAGTTATGAGCGTTAGCGAATCACATACTACCAGGACACAAGAATCATGAAGAGCAATAATGGTTAGGTACACACATTAATTGAACACTACACCGCTTTTCAGAGTAGGTATCCTTTTTTTTATATAATATGGGTTTACTCTTGACTCTAGTCTAGGTCATAGATGACATAGACAAAGTCGACGATGGAGCGAGCTTACCCCTTTTTCCTACAGAAACTTAAAAAAAAACATGGCAGTCTTTGAGGACTGCCGATAGAAGTGAAAACTAAGCGAAAGCTAAAGCGTTCGGTGACGATGACGCGAGTTCCATGATTTTTGTTCACCCAAAAAGTGCTCAACGCGCCTAAAGAAGTTTTCACTTCAAAAATCATCAAACTTAGACATCAGGTCGACGAAGTTAGCGAGACTCCTTTAGATGCGACAATCAAGTAACCAAGTGATGAGACAACCCTTAGTAGGCAAACCCTACGACCATCAATGGACGTATTTCGGTAGAATGATGAACCACTTACTTCGAAGCCAACTGCTCAAGGAACCGCTCCTTCTGCAGCTCTAACAGGGCTCTGGACAGGTCCTCCTGTAGTCTGGAGCCTTGCTGAACGGCTATAGCGTAGGGCTGCTCCGCAAAGACCTCGCCTACTTCTGTTAGGTTGCAGTTCCTGGTGACCTCGTACCTGGAAGAAAGATATCTCTTATGCACAGTAACTGTTTTATTTATTTTTTTCATTGGGAGGGAGAAAGGACTTATGAATATTAACATCTTTCAGTAGGTATGTGAACAACATAGAGTTAATGTGTAATTTAACTCACACACTGATCCATTGTTGTTAATTATATTGTAAATATGTGAGTACCATGTCCCTTGCTAGCAAACTTAGTTTTATCTCTGCTGGTATTGCTTTGTTGTACCTATTAGTATTTAAGTGTGCGCTGTATATTAGTGTAATGTTGGGTGCATTGTGCTCACATAATATAATCAATTTATCAATGTAGATATGTATACAAAATATTGTAAAACTTATATTTGAAAAGAGTAACTATGGAGTTTCTTGTCCGTTCTTCTGCATAAGAATCTACTTTTTGCGAATGGACAACTAGAGTCACTTATATTTTAATTTCAAACTGTAAATTTGACGTTCAAAAGTGCCTTTTAATGGTCTAGTTGAAATAAATGAATTGACTTTGAATATTAACATCTTTCAGTAGGTATGTGACCAACCTAGAGTTAATGTTAAAAAAACTGTTGTACCTATAATAAGTTTAATTCAGAGTAAGTTCGCGTAACTCAATTCGAGTGATGAGGAAACCGCTGATTATTTTTCTTTATTATCGTTGATCTAGTGAGCGCTTGAATTAAACTAGTCGTATGCGCCTAATTAGCACTAAAAACAACTAGGTCCTTCGACATACTAGGTCATATTAAAATCATCTGGAACTTGTCTAAATATATCTATATATATATATCTTATCTTGGGACAACTCACACACGGTCATCCGATCCCAAACTAGGCAGAGCCTGTGCTATGGCAACCAGACAACTGATAAACATACTTATATATTTCTAAATACATACATATTATACACAAATTACACCCAGACACAGAACAAATGATCATGCTCTTCACACAAAGATTTGTCCTGAGTGGGAATCGAACCCACGACCTCCGGTTTAGCAGTCAGGGTCACTAACCACTCGACCAACAGGCCAGTCAAATAACACGGGAAATAAGCTCGGCGATCGTACGTATCTTGGAATTCGGTGTTTTTGGTTGTTTCTTCGTATTTTAACACCGACTTCCGAAATTAAAGTTATTTTATACTTTTATTTGGAAGTCAGTTGTCTTTTTTTGTAAAATAGTTTTTTATTTTAAACTTTTTAGTGGTACCCCCACACCTAACAACACCACTGGAAAGTCACAGGAAAGCAAAACACGCAATTTCGTTTACTTGGATGAAATATTTTCTATTTCCTCCAGCTATTTTGATTTAAAACCCAAACTACTGTACCGATTTTGATACAATTTCAATGTGACCAATCGGAACGTATATCGTTTCACATGAAAAAATATTTTTTCAAATCGATTCATAAATGACGGAGTTATGAGGTAACAAAAAAAAACAACCGAATTAAGAACCTCCTTTTTTGAAGTAGATTAAATACGACTTACTTTATTTCAGCGGAGTCATGTATGAAGGCGAAATCAGCATCGGTATGTTCGTTCACTTGCTGGAACCCTGTCTTAGCATCAGGCACAGGTTCTAAAACAAAAGAACTAAATTTAGCCAATTCGCACTAAACGTTTCCAAACGTCTTTTATAATGCGCACAGCAAAGGAATGGAACTCTCTGCCTGCGTCTGTGTTTCCGAACGCATACAACCCTAATCTCTTCAAAATTAGAGTGAACAGGCTTCTTCTGGGTAAGCTCGCTCCATCGTCGACTTTGTCTCTGTCATCTATGACCTAGACTACAGTCAAGAGCAAACCCATATTTTTTTTTTTTTAATTAACCTATTGTTAGTACTGCCTGCTTTTGACTGGCCTGTTGGTCGAGTGGTTAGTGACCCTGACTGCTAAACCGGAGGTCGTGGGTTTTTTTCGGTGTGACAAATCTTTGTTATGAGCATGATCATTTGTTCTGTGTCTGGGTGTAATTTGTCTATAAATGTTCCTGTGCGCATTATAAAAGACGTTTGGAAACGTTTAGTGCGAATTGGTGGAATAGCAACAAGGTAAGGATGGTAACTTGCGGTGCGTCTAGATGTCCGATGGTAGAAGCCCTTTTGATGCCACGGAATCAATTTGAAACATTGGCATTTATGTCGTATATCCTACTAGGTAAGTTTGAATATACTTTGGTAAAAAAAATCCTCTGCCATTCCGTACCGGTGTGCGGCCCTAAAACGTCAACTCGCGGTGATTCACTCTCCCGTAGAGTTATCACCAAAATATGACATATCACACACTGCAAAATCCAGGGTTGCGGAATTGGTCGAAAGAGTTACCGCGGCGTTTTAATGCAAAGGATATTTGAAGGAACACGGGTGGGTTTCAGTCTGCCCAGAGCGAGAGGGGTCATTTGATAATTTCCCATTTAGAAAAAAAAACGAGTGTGCTTTAGACCACACGACTGAAGTAAAAATTCTTAAGCTCCATCTATATGTATGTATATATATATTATATGTTTATGTGTGTATACCTATATGTATAATATATACATGTATATACATTCGTCGATCGGTCGATCGACGTTGATCGATCGATTCGATCGAGAGCGTTACGAGAAGTGTGATCGGGCGAAGCGAACGGAACGAAATGCCGTATAAGTGCGCAGCCAGATGCGCGACTCTCTCTCTCTCTCTTTCTCTCCTCGATCGATCGACGATCGATATCGACGTTGATCGATCGATCGAGGACAGAAAGAGAGTTGCGCACCCGGCTGCGAACTCACTTGCTCGTGTGCTCATTTGTCACACACACAGCATACGTCATTTCGTTCCGTTCGCCTCGCCCAATCACACTTTTCGTAACGCTCTCGTCATGCATTCAGCAGCTTGTTCAAACTTCAAAATGGATAGATCCACACATATTTCTCTATAATGGGGAGTGATCGTAATCGTGGCGTTTTCTTTGCGATGTTTTCCTTCACCGTTTTGCGAGTACAAGGCCTGCATGAGTTCGATCTGGTGCTGTGTTGAAAATGTTTGTCTTACCTGAAGCGTTGATAGCCAGCAGGATATGTCCGTACTGTTCCCTGATTGGGTAGTCCCAGACCCTGTACTGCGCCTGGTCTGATGTCGCGTTCAGAGTTATTTCTTTCCATACCCTGCAACGAATACATGGGAAGGTCCATCTTACTTTTTCGACAATTTAGAAACGCTTTATTAAAGAACTAGCTGCGCCCCGCGGTATTACCCGCGCAGCTAGTATATATTATGTAAAAGTAGCCCATGTATTAATTCAAGGTGTCAGCTTCCTGCATACCAAATTTTATCAAAATTGGTCCAGCCGTTTGCGCGTGAAGAAGAAACAAACATTCACACACGCACTCACAAACTTTCGCCTTTATAATATTAGTGTGATAAATATTATATAGTGTGATTGTGATAGCCAATTAAAAGCAGGTCAGAACCTGCCAGGGTTGCGGAATTTTTCGGAAGAGTTACTGCGGCCCTGGAACGCAAAGGGCATTTTGGAGGAACACGGGTGGGCTTTAGTCGGTGAACAGTCTGACACTCCCTCCGCCCAGAGATCTCTGGATGGAAAATCATCAAATGACTTCATTAGATGATTTACCATCCATAGAAAAAAACAGGTGTGTCAGAATGTTTAAATTAGATGTTTATGCAAAACTCAAGTACGAACTACTTATTTATTTATTTACCTATTTAAACTTAATGTACAATAGTGGTACATGGGCGGACTTAATGCATCAAGGCATTCTCTACCAGTCAACCTTTGGGTTAAAAAGACTACACTGTGGTAGGTTTACTACAAATAAAAATAAAATTTAAAATAGAATTTTGTTTCGGAATGAATATACAAGTAATATAATAATACAATACTAATAAAATACATATTACATATACGACTCCGCCTTCTTGATGTCAAGGGGTAGCATATTCCAGAGTTTAATGGTAGAAATAGCGAAATAATTATCTGCCTTGAACCAGCAAAATGACAGCAGAATCATCGACTCATCCTATTATAGGATTTTGAAATACATCCAGCCTACATAAGAAAAGAACAGGATTTATGTTTAACAAAAGCATTTTTTTAAATAATAACTAATTGACCCACGCAACTTCGTCTGCGTCACATTTTTCATGAATGCTCGGCTCCTATTGCCCGTAGCGTGATGTTATATAGCCTAAAGACTCTAAATAGGCTTCCCAACAATAAAACATTTTTACAATTCTATTTATTTTTCTAATACATAGTCAAAACTGATCGAGTGGTGATCAATTATCGACCGCCGAGAGAAGAAAATAATTAAAGTACTAATTTTGCTATTAAAAATAGGAGTTTGTGATAGAAGGGTGAAAATTTAGGGTTGTATGTATTTTTAATGCCACATTATAAAAAAATAAATGTTAGGGGTGGACAACCCTTATCACTTAGGGGTATGAAAAATAGATAGTAGCCGATTCTCAAACCTACTGAATATGCATATAAAATTTCATAAAAATCGGTCGAACCGTTTCGGAGGAGTATGGTAACTAACATTGTGACACGAGAATTTTGTATATAAGATAATCCATTTGAAATATCTAACGGGGCCTCAGTGAACTGGCTTCGGCCCCTCGTACGCCTAACAAATGACCGGGACCCCAGGGTCTCGAGATTGTCATTGTTTGAGAAAATAATAATAATAAACATTTATGATAACCGTAACCATAACCGTTCCGCATGACGAGAACCTCGTGAAAGCCGAAAAAGATAAGTAAATCAAATATATTGACTTGGCTCGCGAGAATGTCGACATGTGGGATGTGGACTCAGCAATCATTGTACCGATAGTCGTGTTAGTCAATGGGTTAATTGCCACGAGCCTCGACCAGCACCTCAGGAGGCTCTCGTTAGGCAGCTGGATCAAGGGCCTGATTCAGAAAGTGGTACTTCTGGACATGGCTCGTATTGTTAGGAGGTTCCTCTCTCTTGAGCCCTGACCGCCCGTAGCTTGGACCCTGTTCCCGATACCGGTGGGCTACTATTTTTATATTTTTAAATGTTTTTTTTGTTTTATTTATTTATTATATACTTTATTGTACACCTCATTACAAAATTAAAAACGTTTAAAAAAAAACAAGTGTACAATGGGCGGTCTTATCGTTTTTGTATTTTTTAAGAAATATTTAAAAATATAAGAAGTAAGCTTATAAAAAAAATGAATAAACGGAATGTTGGAGTATTTCGCCGTTGACGATCCTCCAGTAGTTGTTGTAGGTTGTAAAGGATAAACACCAAACCACTACATAAGTAACACTTTAAAATGTTTATTTGTAAATATAGAAAGTTATGTTTAGTTATCTGAGCCGCACTTATTATTTACTGACACAATACCGCGTGACGGAGGTGTAGTTACGACTAATTAAAATGTAGAGTTTATTATGCAAAATGTATTTCGCTGTATGAGCATTATTGGCTCGTACACGGAATAATAAACATTTATAACAGAAGAGATTCCATATTTGATAGTAGATAACATAAACTAGTTCACTAGTGTACTTATATACCTGTACAGCGTATCCTCAGCAAACTTCATATTGATGAAGTACTGATGCACCGAGGAACCTTCCACCACCGTGTAGTTGATCCTCGACTGGCGGGCCAACTGCTCCAGGGATGATACTGGCGTCTGTCAAAAAAAATATTAATAAAATATGTCACACAGTTCCGGATCCCGGCCTCCCTTCCGGACTAAATGGTCACCGAATTTAAAAAAAGTATGGCAATGTAAGGCAGTCCCTGGATGGCCTGGAGCCAGGACCCAAGGCCATGACACAAATATGTCAAGATAGATTACCGTCACACCTTTAATAATAAAGTTGTAGTGGCCTTAGGCTAAATGAAAACTACGAGGATCCACTAAGCCGACTGATATTGAGCATTGAATACGGCCCGAATTTTCTGATGCAATTCAACAAACTGTCGCAGCGCTATTTTGAACTCGGAGTGGGAGTTGAATTTGGAATTAAGATCGTCATAATCTTGTAGCGGCATATAGCCACCACATACGAACTATAAACATAAACTTGACTCAAATCACACATCGCGTTAACAAAGTTCTCCGCTAGATTTGAACAGATCCCACTACCCAACACCAACCATCTGGCTGTCGCCCAACACACACAACACCCATATCGTCGGAGAATACTCTCCTTTCAATAGAAGTTGCATCCAGTTCCGCATACCTGTACAAAGTATTCTTTCCTTAACTCGGCATCTAGTAAGCTATTAGGATTGGTGATAAAAAAGCCCCATACCTGCATCCTCTCCACAGTAAGGAACGCAGCCAGATTCGCAGTAAACGTAGCCAACATTAGCACCACAAACAGCCAGTAGGCAGCCACTAGCGTCCTCCCCGACAACGCCTTGGGCGCCTCGCCCCCGCCTTGTGGGGTGAACGAAGTTAGCGCGAACCAGAAGCTTTCTTTTAGTGTGAATTCCCTGTGAAATTGTTTCTGGTTAGTTAGGTATTTTATGGGTAGGCAATTAACCTTCTGAACGACATAGCATAAACGCATTGGCGTGCCCCCGAACGCCAAGCCACAAATTCGCCGTACTGTTTGTCACATATTTGTGACGTTTGGCGTACCTACAGGCCACGCGTTTGCATGACAATGGCGTACAAAAGGTTAAAAAAGTTGGAGTCGTAAAAGTCATATGGTCGTGATAGGTAGGCAGGCCTAATGAAGGGATAGCTTTATCCTGAATTTGCGTAGTAATAACAGATATATATATTCTACTAAGTCATTAGTAAATTGTCGTCAACTTTACTTTCATGGTGCGTACAGCCAAGGAGTGTACCTAATTCCCTGCCGGAGTCTGTTTCCTGATAGCTGTAACCTTCAATTCAAGAAAACGAAGAGTCCTTAAGACAGTCTTTAAGTCAAGAATGAATAGGTTACTTCTAGACAAGCGTGCTTCATCATTCAGCTCGGCCGCCGCACGCTCCGCCATACATCGCTCCGCTAACTCCTTGGTGGCCGCGGTGCAAGACTGGGACAACAGCCCTCTTCATCAAAGATGGCAGTCCTACCATACGCCGATAACATGATTCGCGGCGTCTAAGTTTGCATTTGTCATGTTTTTGCAACTTATTTTTTATTATTTACTCTTATTTATGTGTGTTATTTGGATGTTAATCTGGCAATAAACAGATTCATTTCATTTCATTTCATTCATTCAGAAAACATCTTCGTTTTCCAGCAGGTGTGGTCAAACAAGCGAGCCTACCAATAGTAAAAAAAAACCTTGAAAGGGGGGCACATTTTAGAGGTGCCATTTATTTTTCATTGCTTCATGGTGTTTAAGCAGGTATAAAAACGCTGTGTCCCCAGGAAGACTTATCAGAAGGAAGTAAATATATTAAGTACCTCATTGAGAATCAATCTCAAAGACTATTTTGAGATTGAATAAAATTCTCGGCCATTCAGTTTAATTTATTAGTATGCTCTTCCTAGATGGCAGTTCTGCACTTTAACCAAAATAATCTTGATATAAAACATTCTTCCGTTACTGACTGAGTGACTGACAGGCAACGCACAGCCAAAACTACTGGTTGTAGAAATCTGAATGCTGAATTTGGCATGTTCCTTGGGGAGTGTAGGGGAGCACTAAGAGGTGACTTCCCGAAATTCCTACAAGAACAGAAAAAAAACAGGATATGCGCGTACGAAGTCGCGGGCAAAATCCAGTACTACCATAGAACCAGACCACTGAACCAAGTCGATAAAGTCAATAAAACACAGTCTCAGCTCACCTGCACGGATAAGGATATGCATCCGGATTATTCCTGGCCGAATAAGGAGAGTACTTGTCAAGCAGCCAGATCATGAAGCCAGTCAACACCAGCGCTGCCACGATACTGAGCCACACTTCTGTGCGGAGTACCGTCATGAACTTGAAGAGGGATGTCTTTCTTATGGGTTTCCTGATCACTGCAAACGATATTCTTTCGAGTTACCATTATTAGGTTTTTTTTTTAAGGATGTGAAATCATCAAACGACTTCTTCTGGTTGGAGCGGAAGGGTTTGTCAGACTCTTACTGACTAAAACCCATCCGTCTTCCTTCTAAAGCCCTTTGCGTTCCATGGCCGCGGTGACTCTTTCGAACAAATTCTGCAACCCTGGCAGGCTCTGTCCCTAGCGGGCCCCGTCTCCTATGCTGACATCTGTTTGAGGCGCGCGCGGAACATAACGCGCCAACGACCCGGGCCTGGTGGTGATCAGACAGCGAGCCACCCAACGTGAGCCGTCCGCAGATTCCGCAACCCGAACTTCGAAAGATCATCACTTACCAATCAGAATCCCAGTCTGTTCGAAGTAAGGAGCGACGAAGTCTATGACCTCTTCCCTCTCAGCTGTCATAGTTAACGCTGATATCGCGATATCGGTCTCCTGTCAAACATAAATTTTATAAATTTAACAATGATGATGTACTACAGTGGAGCTCGTGGCTAAATAATAACAGCCGCACGTGACGATCTTCAGGGTTAAGCAACGCTTGCCGAGGTCGGTCTGTGGATGTGTGACCATCTTAACATATCGAGATTCTCCGTGCCTCGGAAGCACGTTAAGCCGCTGGTCTCGGCTGTCATTTGTAGATATTTGGCAGTCGTTACGGATTGTCAGAAGCCAGAAAATCTGACACCAGTCTAGCCAAGAAGTACCGTGTTACCCAATCAATGGGTTGTGGAGGTCTGGTAGGCAGCCGCTCCACGTAAAACACAGGGAGTCAGCTGAATCCGATTTGACTGGGAGCCGACCCCAATATACACTGGTCAGCAAATAAACCGAGCCACCCGCTACCTAGGAACTCTGATTCGATTTTCTCAAAAAGTATGAAGCTTACAACTATCAAAGTTATACCTACAAAAAGTGCGTTTCATGGTGATTAAAATGAAAGGAAACTCATTGGGTTTAATCAATATTTCAGTGTTTATTAAGGATTTTACAAAGAAGAGTCGTTTTCCAGTCGTGACAATCGTTAGTAATGATAAAGTGAAAAAAAAAATTAAAGCCAAAAACAAAGATAAAATCAATAAAAAAGTTTTTAATCAATATTCCGTATTCCCTCCCCTTGCTCGGATAACTGCCAGCATCCTTGTATTCATCGACCTTACGAGCCTGACGATAAAATCTTGAGGAATTGTATTCCACTCCTCTTCAATTGCGATTCGCAGCTCTGGAAGCCTTGTTGGAGCAGGTACCCGGGCTCGAACCCGACGTTTCAGCTCATCCCATAAGTGTTCTATCGGATTCAACAGCCGCACGGTTAGATCTTCAAGCTTAAGCAACGCTTGACGCGGTCGGTCTGAGGATTGGTGACCATAAATTACATAACGGCTTCACCGAGACTTCTCCGTGCCTCGGAAAGCAGGTTAAAACGTTGGAGGGAGAGAAGGGCGCTGTGTGAGGACGAACATGATTTCCCGAAGGTTCGTCTTTACCCAGGGGTACAAGGGTTTGGAAAACCCAAGCGTCCTTAGACCAGTGTTTCCCATTTGGTGGGTTGCGACCTGGTACCGGGCCATCAAAATAAAATACAGGGTCGCAGCATTCCCGCCTTGTTTTAAAAATAGCACCATAGGCAATACCGATTTTTTTTTTTTTTGTAAACATTGCCCCGCACTAGGAATTTCTCCGGTATCGTGGGTGCGTTTACAAATATATAAACTCACATAGACAAACAGCCAGACCCGGAACAACTATCTGTAAGCCATACATATATTTGTACCGTGCGGGGATCGAACCCGCGACACGCAGCGCAGCAGTCAATCGCTCAACCACTGCACCAACCGTGTCGTCCTCAAATATTAGTGAACAATTTTTAGAAGTAATATAAACATACTTCTAATAACAATAAATGTGTATTATTTTATCCCCCCCCCCCTTCCCCCCGCTAAAAGTATTGAGTGGGTCACAAAAGGGCAGTGTGGAAATTACCGGGCCATGGCAGAAAAATGTTTGGGAAACACTGTTCTATTTGTTACAGGGTAGAAGAGGTTAGAAGAAAGAAAATCTGACACTAGTCTTCGCAAAAAGTACCGTGTTACCCTGTTGCCGGGTTGTGAAGTTCACGCAGGCTCCTTACAATACTGGTACACAGCTGCATACGGTTTGAGCACCACTGCCTGAGACCGTAAGCCAACAATTAGCTTCAAAGTAAATGATGGTTGTGAAGCGCGCCGCAGCAGACGCATAGACGACCCTGATTGCCCGCAGATTCAGGCTTATACAGTCAAGTGAATGTTTTGACCATTCGTTTTCTGAACGTCTTGTACCATCTAACTTGAAAATAAATGTTTTAACATACTATATGTATGTGTCTTTCCCTGTAACCAATCTTCGGAATTCAGGTGAAAGCTGGAGTATAGTCTCAAAAACATCAAGAGAAAATGAAACAAATCCACTAAACAGTAAACTCCGTTTAAAATTCCTCATTCTTGAATGATTTTTATTCATGACTTCTTAATAAAGCTCGCCCGAAACTTGTCTGAAAGTGGGACCAGCTGTGAATGGGGCATTGGAATTCCAGATTATTGATAATGACATTGACAATGACAAGTAACTGTCATAGTGACAGGACATTACCTAATGCAAAAAGTTTTATCAGCAAATTCAAAAAAAGAGATCTTATTCGGCTGTCATCATCTGCGTCGCCTTTTCACAATTATATTGGGGTCGGCTTCCAGTCAAACCAGATTCAGCTGAATACCAGTATTTTACGTGGAGCGGCTGCCTACCAGACCTCCACAACCCATTAACTGGGTAATACGGTACTCATTGACAAGACTGGTGTCATATTTTCTGGCTTCTAACTATCCGTAACGACTGCCAAAACTTCTAATCCGTAAAAAAGCCAAATGACAGCCGGGACCGACGGGTTAACGTGCTTTCCGAGGCACGGAGGAGTCTCTGTATGTTAAGATGGTCACCCATCCACAGACCAACCTCGGCGAGCGTTGGCTTAAACTTGAAGATCGACCCATGCGGCTGTTATTATTTAGCTACGAGCTCCTTCTCACGAGATCTTATTCGGCTGTGAAATATCGAAAAGTTTTTTGTAACAAACCGAATGACTTTAGCTGAGAATGTGAAAATTGTGTGAGTTTATCTTATTTTTGGGTTCTTTACCCGAATTATAACCAACGGAACCCTATTAAGCCTCTCCTATCCGTACGTCCGACCATCTGTCTATCGACGAGTTTTATATTCTCATGAACGTTGAAATATACTGTTGGAATCTTTGCAGTGTGTATTTATAGTGCCGCTATAGTAAACTATTGTTACGAGCTTGGGGTTCGTGACAATAAAAACAGCCGATTAAATAACCAAAGTGACACTTAATTACAAATTTAAACTCACTAATTATAAACACACAACTTTACTACTGATCACTCGCACTTGAAGATCGCTTCCGAAGTATTCGCTTGTTTCGCAAATCCAATACTGACTCGGTCGCAGGCTATGCGGTCCTTATTATAAGCGTCAGTTATTTCCAGAACCTTCTACTGTCCAAGCATCTCGAAAGTTCGCGTAAATACCGGTCCCGACTGACCAGATGTCCAGAACCCTAGAATGTTCTAGCATAGAATAGAAGAGTCTAGAAGGATCTTGACTCTACTAGTTCTGCTACTCGACACTAGATGGCGCTAGTAGTAACTAATGTCGTTATGTGCCCGGCATTAATTCTGGCACGTAACAATATGAAAGGGTTTTTACCGTGAGGTAATCTATTTCGAAAATTTACCTATTCCCTAATGGAACCTAGGTAGGGGACGCCGGGGCTGAAAGTTCCCGGGGCACGTTGTTCCGACAGTAATAACTTTGTAAAGAAAAGAGATAGCAATACACATGAAGTGCGTCATTGAAGCAACAGGAGACGCGCCACGCTGGCGGCCATCTTAGTTGCTTCGACGGCGGCGGACGAGTGGCTGTGAGCACCGCGCTATTAGAACACCACGTGAGTAAATTTTTTCGTATTTAAACTTTTTGGTCTAATTTCATTTAATATTGCCCGATTTATGTGCATCTTTCCAATTTTAGAGTGGCATTAGTGAGGTATATTATAGCTTAAATGTTTTTTTAATTGAATTTGTGAATTTGCTAGCATGACAGTTTTTATATATAAATATAATTTGGGGCTACAAGTTCCCTCCCAAAGGGGCTGGTTGTTCCCCGGAACAACTTGCCCCAACCGATACTTAAATTTTTTTATACATTTTTGAGTTATATTTTTCCGTTTTTTTAGGATGGTACGTACCTACAAACGGAAAACTGAGAGAGGGAAAACATCTGAAACGTTATTACGCCAAGCTGCCAATGCTGTCATAGAAGATGGAAGAAAAGTAAAAACGGTAGCCAGAGAATTAGAAATTTGCCACATGACATTACATCGATTTTTAAAACAAATGAGAGCTGGTAAAGATCTTACCGTAGGTTATAAAAGCAGAGATAGAAGTGGCAACACTGCCCAAGTGACATGTAAAATTTTTGTTCCTATTTTAAAATTAGATTTAATTAGTATTTAAGTGAGTTTAAGGTGTAATTGTTTTTGTAAATCTAATATAACTGCGTAAATACACAGGATTATTGTTTTCTTGTAAAAATATCAAGATAAACACATTTTTTGGTACCGGCTGTCACCGGTAACCTAAAACCGCCAGCTGTCGTTTGAATTACGGAGTTAAACGGGGAAGTATTGTTTACTTTTATTTTATAATAGCACACATTCGTCACTTTATCTCAGTAGCACGTCCTTGCAAAGTTTTCTTAAGTTTTCTTTGCAGATTTAGGACTCTGCGT
>NDFZ01005342.1:0-28748 GCA_002192655.3 Mamestra configurata | reverse complement strand
AAAATTGGGCACATGTTAAATGTATAAATGAAACTGATAATATTATGTATGTGTGTCCCAACTGTGAGTCAGATGAAGAATTTAATGATGAATAAGAATAAAAGTTACCAAAGTTTATTACGACTGATTAAAACAAGGCTGATGATTTGTCTTCATTTTAATTTTATTTCACTTAATATAAATAATTTAATAACTTTAAGATGATAAATAATATTGACGTTAGAAGTTTCGTTTTGTTATTTAATTATAATTGCAAGTTTGATCTCACTTTTCATTAAATTTATTAATAAAACGTTTGCAAGAAGGTTGCCTGTTGAGTTATGTAGTTAAATAAGTGCAGTTATTTTTGTAATTAGGTTAAGCAATCTTTATTATGGTTGAATTAATAAAAGAATTATATATATAATATATACTAAATAAATGTAACTATTGAAATTATTGTTTTATTTTAAATAAACCATACATTATCCTTACACTTAATGTTATATTATCCAAGTCGCACAATTTACCCCACACACGGAACAACTCGCCCCAAAGTGGGGTTGAAAGTTCCCTTCCGAAATTTTGCACAAATATGCCTGTACAAAAAAATATATTGAGAAACTAGCAGAAATGACTTAACTATTACAGAGACCGATTAAGACTTGTTAATAAAATCAAATATCAAAATTGAAATCTCATCATTTTTATCATAAAATTTTGTGTTATTTGAAAATCGGAACTTTCAGCCCCGGCGTCCCCTACTAAAGAGTAAAAGTTCTGATACTTGCCCCCCTCATGAGATCTCCAACAACGCCGTCCCACGTCCCGTTCGGTAACTTCCTTCCGAAATCGCCCGACTTTGGAGACACGATCTCATAATCAAAGGACATGGTCTGGAAAGGAATGATATTTGTATCTTCTTTTAAAACAGGGGCCCTACTATGAAGTCTTAAAACGATCATGATTCCGCTCTAAGAGGGAGACGAAGCTATACATAGTGAATAGCACTATCCCGTTTATATCATCGGAATTGGATGCATATACATATACATATTATTATGCGAGCGAAGCTGCGGGCGGAAACTAGTTAATAATAAAACTTTACCTCAGATAATCTAGCAATGAGATCGACGCAGTATCCTTCGAACATTGGCTGGCCGTCTTCATCATACATCTGTTCTCCGGTATTTGGGTCAAACTTCATCAGGGTCCAGGGTACAGCCTGTCAATTAACGAAAAATCACAGCTTGCTAGTCATATCGAGGCATTTCCAACAGGAACCGCCGGTCGATTCTGTCAACATGTCGAAGTGAAGGCCTGGGTGAAGTGATCACGAGGTGAACTGTCAATACATATAATCAAGATGTCACGTGTGTCATGAGCTGTCATTCCATCTTGATTGTATGGATTGACAGCTCACCTCGTGATCACTTCACCCAAGCCTTCACTTCGACATGTTTATAGAATCGACCGGCCGTTTAATCTCCCGGGATAATAGATATCTACGATCAGCGATAGTGTTTTTGCTTAGCTTTATATGAGTTAATGAATTTACATATCGTAATAAGTAAAGAGTACCTCTTATAAACCAACAATTTTAACTCTTCATAATATTTGTAAGTTGAGATGAATAAATAAAAATCCTACCTATATAAAATCATGTTCTATATGTACATGAGAAGGAACTTCACCATTTTCTAAAAACGTTCCAATAAAATCCGTAGCCAAATCTCATTTATATATATATCACGATAGTTAGCTGCTGTTTTAGCATCATTATTTTATTTTATTTTATTTCATTGGTTCACCAACAATTGTTCACACTGGTTTTATGTTAAAAAAACGGTTGTCTGTAAAGTCGGTTTACTGACGATAGTTGAACGTGACAACGTCATAAGAAAATACTGATGGAATGGTTTCATTGTTCAAAAGAAAATTTTAAAGAATCATTACCTTTATCGCCGCAATTATTGTTGCTATAAACAATTGACACCACATTCACTTTTGACTGCACTTCATACTTGACGAAAACATGTAAATGTATTATTGTATAGCAGCTGTCCCCGCGGACGCATCGCTCACTCAAGTAGGAGAGAGACAGATGTCGAGCGCTGCCGAACGCGGAGGCCGATTGTGCCTCTTTGTCGCTCGTTCCGCGCTCTCGCTTGCACTTCAAGCCTTAAATGGAACGCCTCAGAGTGAGGTAACGCCGCATGACGTCATGTTTTTTCGTGCGTGCAGCCGGCTCCATCGAATTATAAGACGTTGTCACGTCAAAATATCATGCAATAAATTATTACACATCAGTGCAACAATCACTTATAGTTAAACACCGCATGCATAAGGAAGTTGTACAAAAAATACTTTTAATTAAACTACTAATCTAGTTTTAAGTTAAGTATGAAGATTAAGAATGGCTTGACAAACTAATTATTACATGTATTCTATTCTATCAGCATGAACACATTATGGCCATGTTTGGTGTAGGTAGTAAAGACGTGTGTATGTCCGGAAACGTCAATAATTATGAACCAATCATAAATGCCAACACAACATAATTTAGTCTAATACTGGGCTGCAATCATTTGGATTGCCACGGATGAACACAAGAATTGACAGAAGATTTACTGTTCAGGAACTTGATCAGGCCTTCAAAAACGAAGAGTAGATTCTTATAAACTTCTGACAACTGGTAACTTACCGGTGCGGTCCCAATCCTGAAGAACATCTTCAAGGGTTCCAGCTCAACTCCTGGTAGAAGCTTATATTCGTCACCAGCAGACCAGGTGGCTATGGTCTGCTGCCCAGCTTCAGGGCTGTAGGTGGACAGGATGAAACGAGAGCGGAGGAAGAGACCAGACCTGGCAGAGTGAAGAGATTTATGAATTCATGCAACGTGTAACAGAATAAATGCAATACCCTTAAGGGTACTCATAATTATGAACAACTTTCACTATGGGACCAACACTGAAATCGTGAAAACAAAATCGACAACCCTATACATTTTTCTGCGCATAACTGAACAAAATGTACTGAACAGCAGTATTTATAATATTTAGTCAGCATTCAATCAAATTTGGAAGAGACCGGGCCTGATAAAAAGTTGACAATATTTCGTTGTGAAAAAGGGATATTGCATCAACTTCTTTTTCCGAGGGCTCTTCTTCTAAAGCGTACTCAATGTCAACCACATTATCATCGCTTACCATCACGAAAGAAACGTGTGTACTTTCTACAGATCATTGAAACGCAGCATCTAAAGACGGCAGTACTTATGAAAGTCATGTCACTAGAACTGTGTTAAGGGATGCCTTGATGCATTAAGTCCGCCCATGTACCACTATTGTACATAAAGTTTAAATAAATAAATAACTTCTGTCAAGGACCACATGTCAAAACCGTCAGCTTCAGTGTCCTAGAGTTAGTAAACGGTGACAAGCTTGGTACAATCATATATCTTGCAGTGACCGCCAAAGCGTCTAGGTCACCTTGGTGCCCTGTGGAACTATCACAAAACCTGCTCACATCTCAACATCCCAAAAGAACAGCGTCTCGTTGCTGATCTCCGAGTCCTCAGCGAGCTGCCTGTACAGTCTCTCCCTGGTGCTGTTCAGGACAGGCTGCGGCTCCTCGCAGTCTACCGGGCTTGTGATTAGAAGGAGCTCCCTCTCCAGGTAACTCTGAAGACTTACCTCTCCGCATCCCAAAAGAACAGCGTCTCGTTGCTGATCTCCGAGTCCTCAGCGAGCTGCCTGTAGAGTCTCTCCCTGGTGCTGTTGAGGACAGGCTGTGGCTCCTCGCAGTCTACCGGGCTGGTGGTAAGAGGGAGATCCCTCTCCAGCTTCGAGTAGGTTTCGGATATGTACTGAATTAGGGAGTTTAGGCTGTGCTGTATGCGCTGGAACAAAGAGGTTTAGTTCGATTTTTTCGTCTGTTAGAGAATGCTGCCTGCGTCTGTGTTTCCGAACGCATAACCCTAATCTCTTCAAAATTAGAGTGAACAGGGCTTCTTCTGGGTAAGCTCGCTCCATTGTCGACTTTGTCTCTGTCATCTATGACCTAGACTAGAGTCAAGAGCAAACCCTTATTAAATAAAAAAAATAAAGGTGTCGTATTTGGTGATGTCGTTTTCGGGGATACTTACGACACCACGCAGCGGAACCCGACGCCGACAACGTTACGTGCTTATTTATAGTTTTAATAAGTTTCATTAATATATATTACTTTAATATTGTTTAAGATTATTTTGTGTATTTCATCTTTTTATCTGATAATAAAATGAATATTATTATTTCCTTTATTCATTGTATATACATATAAATTACCAAAAAAAAAACTTAAAAATAGTAGCCCACCGGTATCGGGAACAGGGTCCAAACTACCGGTGGCCAGGGCCCCAGAGAGAGGAACCTCCTAACTATGCGCGCCGTATCCAGGAGTACTGCTTTCTGAATCAAGCCCTTGATCCAGCTGCCCAACGAGAGCCTCTTTAGATGTTGGTCGAGGCTCTAGGCAATTATGCCATTTGCCGTCACGATTATCGGCACAATGACTGTTGTGTTCACATCCCACATGTCGACAACCTCGCGAGCCAAGTCAAGATACTTCGTTTGTTTGTCTTTCTCTGTCTTCACGAGGTTCTCGTCATGAGGGACTGCTATATCAAACTATTACTATTAAACTACCATATCTGGCCGGAATTTGAAATATTACCTGAAAATCCGAAGGACAGGTGCACTCCTCTCTCTTGAGAAGCTTACAGCATTCCAGCTGGTCAGCATGAAGTGTCACTGTCGGTAACACCAACTGACTGACGTCCGGGGCTGAGTAGTCAGTCAGGATCAGGTTCCAGCGGTAGTTGCGACGGACTAGCTTCTCTTTAACAGCCTACAAGGAAATGAAAATAAAGAAACGGCCTTTCAAATGTTTTTAAAGTACTGTCAGCACTTTAAACATGAAAATAATCCTAACGGCTGAATTTCGATGGATGGCGAATGAACGGAGATAAGCCAAGTACCTAGAACATAGGTAATATTTAGTGCACAAGTGTCTGCACAAACACAGGTGCACTATCTGATCCTTTAATCGATCCTTTACTGTACAGGCTGCTCGTCTGTGGAATGCATTGCCAGTCCCAGTAAGACGCGCTCAGTCGTTACCTACTTTTAAAAGACTTGTAAAAGAACATTACCTGTCTCTGTGATTATCGATAGTCATCATTTATTTTTTCTGCCTACATGCTTGGTATTTATGTATCTATTATAGAACCAATTATGTATGTATCTGTGTATCTATATTGATGGAGTTACTTGTCTGTTCTTCTCCATAAGAATCTACCTTTCCGAATGGACAGTAGAGTCACTTTATTAATGTAATATTATTATTTTACTGAACTGTAAATGATGACGTTCAAAAGTGCCGTTTAATGGCCTAATTGAAATAAACGTTTTGACTTTGACTTTATTATGTTATATTATAATTGAATTGGTTTTTGTTACAGCAATGACAGCCCTATTTCATGTCCAGTCAATTACTGTCCATCTCAGGTTGTCTAGAAGAGATCGCGGAATGCGATAAGGCCGCCCATTGTATGTGTTTTAGTTTTAAGTTTCCTTTTTGTTTTATTTTTGGTGTACAATAAAGTATATATTAAATAAATAATCTCATAGTCTGATGGTACGACAATATGACACGACCGGGGAGAGATCAGGCGCAGCTTCAAAGGCTTTTACGAGTTTTACGAGACAGGGGTAGTGTTGCCAAGCGTCCGGATAAAGCCGGACTTAGTTAGGATTTTAGGATGCGTGTCCGGCCGAATAACTCTTTTTAGAGCGTTTTGTACGTCCCTGTACACGGCCAGCCTGTGGGTGTCATATACTCAAAAGCAGTACAACGCTCTCCGTGGGCAGTATAATAATGCATTCAGGATGTTGTTGGGGTTGCCCCGGCACTGCAGCGCGTCGGGGATGTTCGCCGACGCCCGTGTCGATTGTTTCNCGTGACCTCTGACCTGAGGGACGGTGTAGACATTGATAGGGAGCGGAGAGCGTTGTCTGTGAGGGCTAATATGATTTCCCGCAGGTTTGCACGTTGCTCGGGAGCTGTCAAAATAACTCTTTTTAGAGCGTTTTGTACGTCCCTGTACACGGCCAGCCTGTGGGTGTCATATACTCAAAAGCAGTACAACGCTCTCCGTGTGCAGTATAATAATGCATTCAGGATGTTGTTGGGGTTGCCCCGGCACTGCAGCGCGTCGGGGATGTTCGCCGACGCCCGTGTCGACTGTTTCTACACGACGATGCGAAAGCGGTGTGCATCTCTGGGGCGCAGGCTCCGGGCCACCTCTAATGGCATCCTGAGTGCATTGGCGAACAGGTTTGATTGTCATTACATTAATCATTGTTATATGATTAATTTAATGACAAACAGACAAATGACTCAGGCTTTTATCTAATTATGTATATTATTTTTGTGTTCGTGTGATCTTGTGAATTTTAATTCATATATAAATGTGATTTTAATTTAATTTTATGACTTGTTTCCAATATTGTATTTTAAATTTTATTAAGTAATTCATTCGATTGTTTTTGTGTATATTTATTTTAATTGAAATTGAATGTGAATGTTATGATCTAAAATGGATTGAAATAAATGAATTTGAATTTGAATTAGGCGGTGTCCGGCCTGTCCGGCTTTCGTTAGGGTTTTTGAATGTTAACAGTCTCTTTGATTTTCCCTAAAAATTGCACAATTAAGAAGGTTGATTTAATTTTTTCGGCATAACTTAAATCAATAATTTTGTTTATTTTATTTTTTGGTATGCGTCATGCTTGTTGCAAATAAGCTATTTTTCTTTTTTTGTTTTCTCTCAATCTTGTGTTGATCTCAAGAAGCTTGGATTTACTTACAAGTATACTTATTCATATTATTTAAAATACGCACAATTCTGAATAGGATTAGTTATCGGCCTACGCTGGTATGATGATGACGATCAGCCTTTTTATCTAATTTTACCAAAAAGTCCGGATAGATTGGCTGGTCTGTTCGGCTTTTCAGTTTTAAGAACTGGCAACCCTAGGCACGCGGGGTTCACGTACACCCCTACTGCTAAACTCCGGGCTGCTACTGCGAAAGTCCTAATGAATAAACCCATTTTTTTTCCCGATCTGAGAATTGATCCCAGGCTTCTCGTCGCGCTTGTGACCAAAGAAACGGTTATCGGGACAGCATTGATGTATCAAAAAAAGGTTACCTCAGTTTTTTTCAGATGTCGAGATATTTGCACTGCAACTAACGGCCAGTTTGACGACACGGTTGGTGCAGTGGTTGAGCGATTGACTGCTGCGCTGCGTGTCGCGGGTTCGATCCCCGCACGGAACAAATATTTGTATGGCCTACAGATTCCGGGTATGGCTGTTTGTGTATGTGAGTTTATGTTTGTAAATGCACCCACGATACAGGACCAATTCCTAGTGTGGGGCAACGATTTATTTAAAAAAAAAACGAATAGAAAAAAAAGAAGTTTCAATAACGTATCTAACAACCAACAAAGATGGATACGTTATACGTTATTTCCGTGGAAGATGGGTAGGCCATTAGTGTGGGACGCTACTTGTGTCAATACTCTTGCGCCTATCCCATCTTCCTAGCTCTTCGTGCTGTGCTGGCGCTGCCGCTGCGGCTGCAGAGAACCTCAAGTGGCGGAAATATAATAAAGTTGTTGGTAGTTATATTTTCGAGCCGTTTGGGGTTGAAACTCTCGGGTCTTGGGGTCCGAGTGCACATAACTTGTTTAAAGATCTCTCAAGACGCTTAGTTGACACTTCGCGTGACCCAAGGGCTGGCTTTTACCTTGGTCAAAGAATAAGCATTGCCATACAACGTGGCAATGCCGCCAGTCTTTTGGGTACACTTCCAGTCGACAGCAATGCGGATGAATTTTTTAACGCCATATTTTAGGGTTAATTTAGTTAAGAGTTTTTATTTTTATTTCTAGTGTATATAGTTAGTTAAGTATATATGGAATTAAATTAAAAACCACTAAGTTGAAAAAAAATAAAATAAAGATAGAAAAATATCAAAGTAGCTGAAACGTCATGTTTGAAAGGCAAACATGACGTTTTAGCTACTTTTGATAGCTTTCCACAGTTGGTCAAAGGTAGATACGTTATTGAAACCGGCCGTTAATCGTCCCGACGATCTAGTATTCTAGCCACCTATCACATAATAGAGATATTACATAAAGAGGAATAATATCACTTGCACAGCCCTAAAATATTTTTTAAGTCGTAAGTAGTTTGACACTCACAGATTGCCATAAATTCTGTCCTTTTTTTTTGTATTTTCTACTATTATGATTTATGTAAGTGTGTGTCGGCGTCGTACTGTGAACAACACGTGCATCAGCCGTAGCGCGCTACGTCATTCTCCCACCTCGCTGCGGGGTGGAGCTGGGGCGCGCTGCGTCGTAGCTGTCTACCTCGTAGCTCTCTACGTCGTAGCGCGCTACGTCGTACCCCTCCCCGAACACTAGCGTATAAAAGGGGTCCGCACAGCGGCAAAAAGGCCTATAAGCCCTGGCTGGAGGCTTTAATATTATATTAAGGCCACCACAGGCAAGCCAGGTTAAGCAGTCGACAACCCCATAGGTTGAACTGCGAGACGCCACTCACAAAAAAAAATGGAATTCTGACTTCAGGCGTTACCCGGTGCACAGGTTGTATTACTTAGTTATTGTAAGGTGTTGAGTTAATTATCTTAGACACTTTCATATAAACAGGCTGATTAACTGTAGTTTCCTATAAAACTAATAAAATAAATTATAATTTTACTGTTTGAAGAACCTTTATTTTACAATGTCTGACCCTGTGCCGTCGTGCGCTTTTGTGTGTTGTGTTTTCTGTTCTTATGCAAAATAAATGTTTTATCAATCTATCTATCTAAAAACCTTTATTCCATTCCAAATAATTAACTAACTATATACACTAAAAATAAAAATATAAACTCCTAACTAAATTACCCTAAAATATGGCGTCAAAACATTCATCTGCATCGCTGTCGACTGGAAGTGTACCCAAAAGACTGGCGGCATTGCCACGTTGTATGGCAATGCTTATTCTTTGACCAAGGTAAAAGCCAGCCCTTGGGTCACGTGAAGTGTCAACTAAGCGTCTTGAGAGATATCTATCTATCTATCTTATCTATCTAAAACTTACCCTCCTATAAGTGTCCATAACGAACCCGTTCTGCCCCACGATGATGTAGAAGCTTGGTTCAGGTCTCATGGTCTTCAGTGCTTTGGCCGAGTCCCTGGTCAGGCCGGCGTGCACCCACACCCTGATGTTAGAGACCCCCAGTAACTCGTACAGGGTTCTGTCTACGTCTGCGAAGAAACAGTAGTGCTACTCTGTTAAAATCTCACCGTGAAATCTTGTTAAAGTGACCTGTCTATTCCAATAATAAAAAGCGTAGGCCACACCGCCAGCTAGCGAGCGAGCGAGCTGGTGGGCGCAGCGAGGAGAGGGAAACTATATAAACTATACGAAGCTTTGACGAGCTAAACTCCTCCAAGAGAGGCGCAAAGAGACCAGCACTCCTCGCAAACCACGACCGCCGTCCTTCCGCCCTCGCCGCCGAGGCCCGCCGCGACGTCGCCTTCATAATCCGCCCCGACCCTTGCTCGACCCAGCCCGTGCCGCTGAGCCTGTAGTCTTACATTCGCCTCTTAATAATAATTCTAGTTCGATCCAGCCCGTCCCTTGCTGTCCTCCCCCCAGCGATTCCCTAAGCCGAGGCCCGTACCCCACAGGGGGCACCCCCTGTGTAGTCGCTTAGTTAGTAAGTTTTTTATAAGCCCTGGCTGGAGGCTTTAATATTTTATTAAGGCCACCACAGGCAAGCCCGGTTAAGCAGTCGACAACCTTATAGGTTGAACAAAAAAAAAAAATGACGAGCTAAACTATGTGGGTTCACACCGAAAACTATGGACGAACGGGCGAGCAAGCCGTGGGCAAGAGAGCTGCGAGCCGAGCGAGCATCGTTTCACCTCTTTTCATACTTCGGTTCACCCCGCGAACTACAGAGCTAAGCTACGCTAACGAGGTGAACGAATAGCATCGCTGGCATCGCCGGTTATTTCTTTCGCATCGTTTGTATCGCTGACGTAGCTTATCTCTGCAGTTCGGGGTATGAACCGAAGTATGAATGAGGTAAAACGTTTCTCGCCCGGCTCGCTCGCTCGTTCGCAACCTAGCGGTGTGGCCTGCGCTTAAAAGTGGACTGACAGTTCACTTCATGCTCGCTCTGCCTAAGTTTCCATAGTGAGATGTTGATAGAATAGACCCGGCAGGCAAGGTAAGGATCCACCTTGCTGTCGAAGTGCGATTGTATAAAGTTTGTTTTGACGTGACAACGTCTAATAAATCGATGAACGCCGGCTGCACGCACGAAAAAGGATGACTCATTGTAACGTTACGCTCATTGTTACGTTACGATCATTTCATCAATGTTTTGTTATGACGTTGTCACGTTAAACTATCGTCCGTAAACCGACTTTACAGACAACCAATTTTTATTCGGACAAGCTCGCCACAGCAATGCAACGCATGAAAGCCAAATTAACAATGGCGTCAACCAGAAAAGCGTCAAAACAATATAACTCGACGAGTCCAGGTGAAACGCTTTGACTGTCTTGGATCCCATAACTAAATTATTCAGAAAAAAACACAATTTATGTACGAAGTTTGGAGTTTTTTCGATATCTAAGCTGTGGTGTTCCACGTCACTTGCTGACGTGTTCAACTTTCAGCCACCCAGTGATGCCCTTAACCCGTCGACCGTCAACTGTTGCGTAGATGGTGCACGGAGAAGTTTGGCCACGTTAGCTGTGTTTAATTTGGATGTGCAGTGTAAAGCTACATACATGTATTAATAATAATAAATAATAATAATATCTTGGGACAACTCACACACGGTCATCCGATCGGAAACTAGGCAGAGCCTGTGCTATGGCAACCAGACAACTGATAGACATACTTATATATTTCTAAATACATACATATTATAGACAAATTCACCCAGACACAGAACAAATGATCATGCTCATCACACAAAGATTTGTCCTGGGTGGGAATCGAACCCACGACCTCCGGATTAGTAGTTAGGGGCAGGGGCACTAACCACTCGAACAACAGTCAAAAAGTATTAGAATATTAATCTTCTTTTGGAGTCGATGGTTTGAGCCCAGTAGGTGGCCATGTTCATCAAATCCCCCAAAGTCGAGGTACAAGTGTATCTGGGATACTAAATTTACCTAAATTTCTTTAGAAAATGAAGAAGTTTATCTCTGCTGGTGATACTTTGTTCTTATAAGTAGCATTGTTAGTACAACTGAGACTTGCAAGTGACTCAATATAGTAGGCAGACATATAGAAGTGAACTAAGCATTGCTCATTATAACTCAAGCACCTTACAACCTCACTAGTCACTCCGTGAGTCACACGCACACCCACACTCACTCATGAAATAGGTACATACCTACCACACGCACACGCGCTATCCAGCCTTTTTTTGCATAACGTTCATTCATTTGCAGAAATGTTCCATATTTTTTAAAGTGATTATTTAATTTGCAAGTGCTATACAAAATTATACAAAATGATACTATACAATATTTGTAAATATGTGAGTAGGTACCATTTACCTAAATATCTTTAGAAAATTAATAAGTTTACCTCTGCTGGTGATACTTTGTTCTTATAAGTGCCATACTCTGGGTGCATCGTCCTCACATAATATTAAATTAATTTTTGTATACCAAATTTTGTAAAATCATGATTTGAAAAGAGTAAATATGGAGTTTCTTGTCCGTTCTTCTCCATAAGAATCTACCTTTCCGAATGGACAGTAGTCACTTTATTAATGTAATATTATTTTTACTGAACTGTAAATGATGACGTTCAAAAGTGCCGTTTAATGGCCTAATTGAAATAAACGTTTTGACTTTGACTTTGACTTTACTCCAACATATGACCCATATCTTGAACAGGAGCATAGAATACATTGAGTATCCGACGGATCTATAAAACCCCAGTTTGTTTGCACACGTTTCAGTGCGTTCCAAATAGGCCACTGCATTTTCATTATTTTGGCAAACTTATTTATTTATTTAACAGTTTATATACACACATTAAATTATTCCATAAATACTTAACTAACTATATACACTAGAAATAAAAATAAAATCTCCTAACTTAATAAACCCTAAAATATGGCGTCAAAAAATTCATCCGCATCGCTGTCGACTGGAAGTGTACCCAAAAGACTGGCGGCATTGCCACGTTGTATGGCAATGCTTATTCTTTGACCAAGGTAAAAGCCAGCCCTTGGGTCACGTGAAGTGTCAACTATACACACATTTCACAAATAGAAACAGAAAATAGGTACAAAGGTGATGCTTATTTCTAAAGAAAACTCTTCCAGCAATTTATTTTAAATGAGTAACCATTTCAGAGGGGAATTCCCACTACACTACTTGCCTGGATAGGTTAAATAGAGATAGGAAAAAACTACAAATTGTACGGCAGTGTCTTTTTTTTTTTAATGTACAGTCATGACTTCTTCCGCTCTGGGTGGAATATAAGACGGCAGAGTGTGTTACATAGATAAATAGGTTTGGATGCCCTCTTACCACTCTCGCTCTCCAATATAATAGCAGCATCAGTAGCATTTCTCGACTCCAGGTAATCGTCCAATGCCTTCACAAGTTGCTGTGATCCTAGTAACGTTCTGATGAGCGGTAGACCTGTCTCCGAAGCCAGGTCTTCAGCCATCGTCCACGGAGACCAGGAGAGGTCGATTATCATGGATACGCCTTTGGATACAGCTGAGCATACTGGAAAAGAATTTCGTATTTCAGCAATCATATTAAAATTGGAGTATGAAGTACGACTCCACGGCCATAATAATAGCAATAGTTTACCGTGCATTCAACAATACCAAGGGAATAACGAATGTGTTGCCAATCGTAGAGAGAGTTTGTGGCGTGTCGTCCCAATATAAAGCGATTATATCACGAATACGCGATTGTCGCGACTAATTTTGTACAGCGAACCCGATCGTCACGCTGCTAGTTGCTTTTTTATGGATGGGAAATTATCAAATGACTCCTTCCGCTCTGTCAGACTCTTACTGACTAAAACCCATCCGTGTTCCTCCTAATACCCTTTGCGTTTCAGGGCCGCGGTGACTCTTTCGAACAAATTCCGCAACTCTGGCAGGACGCTGCTAGAAGCTGGCTTTCGGTTTTTCCAAAGAAAGTAACGTTATGATCGCGTATTTATGAGGTAATCGCTTTGCACTAGGACAGGCCTCAAAATCCTGTACACCTTTAATTTCACCGTGTCCTGTACCACCGTAAACCTGGCTTCCCTTTCTCTCACGCATACGGCAGCGGTAGGCAGGCTCTTCCTCTCTCATTCTAACCCACAGCGCTAGTCGTATTTCGGACAGACGCTTCTCATATTAAAGTTCAACTTAGATTAGTTTAAATCATAACTTCTGTCGGTCGTCCCGAGACGCACTCGTTTTTTTCTATGTCTGTAGATGTGCAGTAAAAAACGACTATTTAATTACTAATTTACTACCCACTACAAAATAGGGTATTTTACTGAAAAAATCTAATCGTCAGATAAATTAAAAAATATTGAACACAATTTTTTTTTTCACGTAAACAAAAAACGTGACGTCACTATGATGCGACATTTTTTACCAGTGTAATGACGTCATGCGTATTTTCATCGCACTGTATCGTCTTAATTTTTTGTTTACGTGAAAAAAGATAAAATACGTCTCCAATATTTTTTGAAAATTTATTTGACGGACTATTTTTTTTTCAGTATTATACCCTATTTACGTTAATAGAGTCAAACTCGCTGTGCAGTGCCTCTCACCCCCGCTGTCACATGAATTGTCTACTGCGCAGTGAGTACGTAACATGTTTCAAGCCGGCGCCGCGCCGTTAATTTGAATCTACTATACCATAATTTGTCAGCCATAAAAGTAGATTGGTATGTAAATACTCACGTATTCTATAGCTCTCTTCTTCTCTTTCTCTATCCAAAGGAACAATGGCGTCATCAACTTTAACATCAGGCCTTACGGTTTCAGAAAACTTCAGGGCCTTGCCGATGTTATGGGTCAAGTCTTGTTCTTGGGTCTCTACTATGAACACTAAAAGAAGAAGAGAATATTATGATGCAAGTGAGAAAATTTTGTCATTGCAGCCGTGGCGGAATAGACTCCCAAGCCAAGGCGAGGCCGATAAGGAGCCGAGACTGCAATGACAAATGCACATGCATATGTCAACATTTTTTAACACACATACCTACTCGAGAGAATAAATAAAATTTCATAAAACCTCCTTTTATAAATGAATCTGTTGTGAAAAAGCATATATTATTGTAGCGGCATCAATGCCGCCACATAAAAAAATTAAGAAGCGAAATTTGTACGGCAACGAAAGGAGCCGCAACGCCATCTACGACGAACTAACAACGAAATCCTGCATCGCGCAAGCAAAGTTCTCCGTGCGATTTGAACACATACAACAGTCCGAATATCAACTATCGGGCAGTTGCCCACCAGACACAATAACCGTCTGGTAGTAGGATCCTCCCACTACAGTGATGGTGTGCGGGACTTTACTCTCTGTACCGCATACCTCTATATTATAAAGCAAAGATACGCTACGTTCATACTGAGCAACGTTAAGATATCGTTGCGTTCTTATTTCAAATGTACTTAAAGTACGACTGCGATACATTATACGGAACGTATGATACAGAAAGAGATAGAGATATATGGCAAATTACAACAATTGTCTGAATTTGTCTGCAACATTATTCGCGCGCTAGTGCGATATCTACCTGGCCTCTTTTTCATATAATTTTATAATTTCATTAGTTTAGCATAGCTCCGTCTCTCTCTCTCACAATAACATGATGGCATGTCATAGTAGCTATGGATTGGGTACAGCTATAACTTAAATGGAGTAATTCTTGGACTTTTCTGATTTACTTAGATAATAATTTATATTAAAAAAAATACTTACCGAACCGCAAACTCAGCTCAGAGATGACACAGCCCAAATTGATGAGTAAAATTAACAAAAATAAATAATAAGTCGACATTTTGATTGTTCAATTCTCCATTTTTAAGTTTTGAGAAATAAAATCATTTTAATAAGAACAAGATTTGCAGTTGCAAGTTCTTATTTTATTTATTAAGATGGCTGAAATGTATTCTTGTAATAAGTATGGTATTAACAAAGTCAGTAAAACGTAGAATATTATTCTTAATTTTTGCAACATCGCTTCTAAAGCGCCATCTTGAATTGTCAAAGACGTTTAAATACTTATTTATTTTTAAATGAACAAAAATAATAATATTGCATTTATAGTAGGCACAAAATTTAACTTAATTTAGAAGCGATTATTTTATTTATCATGCAATTTGAATAAAAAAAAAATATATATCTGTAACTTTTTATAACCAAATTCAAAAACTAGAAGATTCTCAATGATTCCTGAGTAGATATATTTTTGTTATTTCCAAGTCCTTGCCCTTCAATATTTCTCAGTCAACTCAACTTATATTTGAACTTAAACCATCCATTATCTGTTTAAAACTGCAGTAAACGGAATATTTTAAGTTATAATATTTATAACTAAAGGGTTGAAGTCAAGGGGCGTACATAATGCAATATGATTGGTATATAATTTGGTTAGGAAGACAAATGATGGGTAAACAATGGACATAATATATTGCTAGACGGTATTTTAAGTCTTCGGTACAGAGGAGTACAAAACGGTTTACCTAGTAGGCTTTTTGTGGAACGAACTCACTATTATTATTTCGTACTTACATTTTGTCTACTTATTGAAGTGAAAACTTCTTTAGCGGCGTTGTGCACTTTTTGGGATGGGTAAAATATTAAAAATTTTTACCCATCCCAAAAAGTGCACAGAACACGTGACCTGATCGAAAATTCGTAAGATGGAGGGAGAGTAGGCCGCCGGCGCGGCGTAGGAGAGAAAGTAATATCCCCCTCTCTTTCTACCGCGCGGCGAAAATGTATGCGTCAATGCATGCATATGCAATTCGTGAGAAATTATTCCATACCATTCCAAAATATCAAAAATGCACAACGTTAATGTTCAAATCAATAATTTTTTTTTCATTCCATCCTAATCGTTTAACTCACCGATGGATCCAGTGCACGCACATAAACTCACAAGTCACACATCTTTCTTCGCACAATAACGCCCACAAGACTCCACACTCACGCCACCACACATACAACGCCAAACTCCACACACGAACACGCACCTCAATACACATAACCATAACAATTTATATTTTTATTTTTTGTTTTAATACTTAAGTTAGCGTTTTTTTTTTTGCTTTGCCTCTCTTTCATAGGAATTACATTATGCTTGTGCTTGTTCCTTAAACTTCTGCAATGTACCATAAGATGACCTACACACTCACTGGGAGCCTGAAGTTCCGTAACACAGGGTTTCCCTAGCTTGGACTCCAGTCTCTCGCAAAGGAGCTTTTGCCTGCATTAACTGTCTATTCCTAAGATTTTAATTCTAAGCCAACCTTTGCGGCGAGAGAAATAAATAAAATTGTTATTAAAATAAATTTAATTGAATTGAAAATAAGATGAAGTGCTTCTTCTTTTGACTGGTACAAACCAGAAGGTAAATATCTAGTCGCAAATATTCGATAACACTTCTGTGCCTAACGATACAGACAATCAATTATTCACTGGTAACTGCTTCGCGTAAGTCGCTGTGATTTTACGAGGGTGGGAACATGGACACGTGGCGTCTTTGACACGCTACCCACGCACGTATGGTTCTGCGGATGTGGAAGGGTAACACAATGTTGTGGGTTCGATTATAGCATTTATTTTAGCATTTTAGTTTAATATAACCTATTATAGTAGGCTCCAGATAATATAACTTACTATAGTAGGCGCCAGATAAATGTGGAATAAAGTATATTGACCTTTCCCTAATAACTGTTCATAGGTACCTGAACAATTAAATATGAATCGTTTTTCATTATTAGACAATGTTAAGGATCACGAGAGATGATGATTCGGGACAGCTTTGTGTCATTAATTCCGTTTTTCAAATTAAAAATGTCAATAATTGTAGGTGGGTCAATGACCGTTATTCCACGATTATCTGGCGCCTACTATAGTTTATGGCTTAACGGCAAAATAGTAGATTATGCACCGAGGGGATAAAGCAGTGTCTTATGTCACGGTCGTCATATTGAATCCCAAACGTAATGAAGGATTCGAGAGTGAACTCCCCGAGCGTAGCGAGGAATTTAAAGTGTAACTCACGAGCGAAGCGAGGGAATTAATACAAGAAACCTGAATGCAGCGAGGGATTTAAGCTAGCCCAAGGCAAAGACACCACCTTTATCCCTGAGGAGCATACTCTACTTTTCACACCTGCTGCGGGAAAATTGTGCTCGCACCATGAAGAGAGGTGGCTGTTCACCGCAAGCAGCGCGCGTCAGCGTCCACTGTTAGGAGCATAATATTAAGGAGCAAACTTCATTTTGACCGCGCGACCTGCACCTTGCACTGCATACATCAGCGTGCTGCAGTGCAACCGTTGCATTTAAAAGAGCATAAACATTCCTAGTCTAGCATATATCCTAGTGTTTTCTTTTACTTACTTTTTTGAAGTGAAAACTTCTTTAGGCGCGTTGAGCACTTTTTGGGTGAACAAAAATCATGGAACTCGCGTCAACGTCACCGAACGCTTCAGCTTTCGCTTAGTTTTCACTTCTATCGGCAGTCCCCAAAGACTGCCCCGCATGTTTTTTTTTTCAAACAGTGTTAGGTACTCTTAGGTAGGTACTCCTTAACGACTCTCACAAATTGTAGGTTCGTTTTTTTGTAAAATTACTGTGCTGCTCACATTCATCATTCATTGATTTTTAATGTGAATTTTCAAAGGAACTATTTTTCAAACATAATAAAAATTATTTTCATTGAAGTATAAAACTTGCCGATTATCATATTCACTTTTGGATCAGCCCTCGTAATTCAACAAATTAACTTTCTGTTTGATTGAATGGCAAAAAGAATACTATCTATCAAAATAAAATGGGTCCAAAATATTCCAATCTTGCTACGCTCATAGTCAAGCTCGCTTCGCTCGCTATCATACCTTAAGTATGATAGAGCGAGCGAATCGAATCTTTTCGAAGAAAGCGAATCTTTTTGGAAAATTACCATTACACCACAACAGCGAAGTTGGTTTTTCTTGTTGATAATAAAGATATTTTAAATACGACACTGGCTAGTAGGTACCTACGGTTCCGTGGTTATACCTACGGAACTCAACTACCTGTGCTCCTATACTTTCTTGGCCGGTTTTCAGCTTTCCAAAAGGGCCCACATTGCACTTCCACAGAGCCTGCATGGAGGAGGACGAGACAGCAGCACATCTGCTTCTAAGCTGCCCGGTAGTCGCGGATTACAGGGCTAAGTAAGTTCTTCGGAAACCCAGGTACCCTCTGTGAGTTAGTAACACCAAGGCGTTGCTGGCCTTCCTTGGGGAGCTGGGGTGGATCGAATGACACACTTGTCCCACCTGCACGCAAAATAGGCGCTCAGTCGTGGAGTTGCGGAAACCAGCCCGATTTATAATATCTATAATAATATAATAATATCTACTAGTAGGTACAAGTGGCCCCGGACTCAGGTGTGCCCACTGCCCAGGGTCCCGGCATGGGTTGAGACGACTCTAAACTGCTGCAGGAGCGCAAGAGGTTCTCGAACATAGTGGATAACACCATAATGTCAGTCATTGAGCAACATACATATGATCTGTTTGCCATGTCCGTAGGCTAAAATACCATACCTACCTAAGCAATGTTTTAATCTCTTTAATGACAAAACTGGGATTCGTGTTATTATTATTTTCGTGCGTTGAAAATAGTTTGATTCACGTGTGTATTAGTCACTTTAGTTTCTCGGCTGTATAGCGGCCTCGACTTCGGCTCGTTCGTCTATTTCGCGTCGGCTGCAATGATAAACTTCCCCCACTTTTTTTTTTAAGGATGGGAAATCATCAAATGACTTCCTCCGCTCTGGGTGGAGCGGAAGGGCGTGTCAGATTCTTACTGACTAAAACCCATCCGTGTTCCTTCTAAAGCCCTTTGCGTTCCAGGGCCGCGGTGACTCTTTCGAACAAATTCCGCAACCCTGGCAGGCTCTGGCCCTAGTGGGCCCCGTCCTCTATGCTGACATCTCTTTGAGGCGCGCGTGAAACACAACGCGCCATCGACCCGGGCCTGGTGGTGATCGGACAGCGAGCCACCCAACGCTCGCCGTCCGCAGGCCCGCGCCTACGGTGGCCGGGGATCGCCCTGCGACTCCCGACGCCCGGGGCGTCTTCTCCTGTTGCGGCGGTTGGGACGAAGGCCTTGCCTTTCCCTCGCGCGGCCCGCCTCCTCCTTCGCTAGCATTACTGCTTCGCAGAAGGGGGTGACCGCTTCCCAAGCCTCCTCGCTCCGGACCATGGATTCAACCAGGGCCGGACGCGAGAGGTCGAAACTTCTCCCACTTACCTACATCAAAATGTCCTGTTAGCTACATATTATTTACTAGCGGACGTCACGCGGTTTCACCCGCGTAGTTCCCGTTCCCGTGGGAGTACGGGGATAAAATATAGTCTATGTTACTCGCTGATAATGTAGCTATCCATTGGCTGAACAAATTTTTCAAATCGGTCCAGTAGTTTTTAAGTTTATTCGTAACATACAAAAATACAAATCTTTTCTCTTTATAATATTAGTATAGATGCAAGCTTATGCCACAGTATAAGATAACATTACCGTGCCTGTGCCAATCGTGTTCGCCACGCTACCGCTGACAGAGACAAAATTACACTATTTGAGGGCCTCTGAATGTAAAGCACACTAAAGATCATACTCATGGTCGACACGACAGTCAGTAGCTAGGAATATTACACTTATCTAAGAATTCTACTATCGGCCAAGCCAAATATTCGGCCACTTTTTGGCCGAAACCAAAACTACGGCCGAAAGCCGAAACTAAAACACTATTTTAGCCGAAACCGTTACTCCGATCGGACAATTTAGTTTCGATTCATTCACTCAAATCACTGACGACTTTAAATCACGATTCATTTGTTTGCCTGCCACGCATTCATGCGCAGTCGCAGTGGACGTTACGAAGTAGAAACGATTAATGTTCATCTTTATACACACACAATCAGTCCCATCAACGTCATCGACGATCAGTCATTGTTTGTTTGCACGACTGATGCCTGGTTTCTGAGGTACTTTATCGGTTGGTTATCTATCCGTTAACGCTATTTGTCATAACGCCATTTAGTTTGTTGCGGACAGAAAAACGACCGATAAAGTAGGTACCTCAGAAACCGGGCATGAGACGTGTGGTGCCCATAGCATACGATTTCTCGTCAACTGTATATTTTGACATGACTGACCCGCAACGCGACAGTGACATGTCTGATATACGCGCTTGCTAACTGTGGTGTCCAGTCCATTCAAGGTTTCTTCATGTTTTATAGTGATATCATCTAGCATCAACACAACACAGACATTAGGAATTGTAGATTCTAGATTAACCTAGAAAAATATTGATATTATTTTAAAGGTCAGGTCATCTATTTTAGAAATAAAACGAGCAATGTCTTTAATATATAATAACTATTTATGTATGTATATAAACATGACATCAATATGATAAGAAAAAAATATTCATTTATCTAAGTCACAAATAAAAGGAAATGATAAGAATTATACCTTAACTGTAAACAAGATACAACCTCACACTACATGTATTAATCAATTAATTAATTAATATTATTAAACAAAAAAAAATAATAATCATCATAATAATTTTTAAAAAACTTTTTTTTTGCATTGTTGAAATCTATTTTGTGTTAACGCTAAATTCTTAATTCCTAATTAATTCAACGCTGCATAATATACAATGTTTGGGTCCATTTAGTGTTAATTTTAAATAAAAAATTAAATAATAATTAAACAAAACTTAATTTTGAAAAAAATCGGTATCCAAAAGTTTGATTTTATTTACACATTTTTTTTTTAAAGAAAAGCATTTTCGTCCGATTTTTATTTTGTATCGAGATTCTTTTTACCGATTTTAGAGGCATCATTTTTTGTGGTCACTAAAAGAACCCAACTTTGCGCAGAGCTATGGACAGGGCGGCGCCCCATATAACTTAAGAACTACCTCTCCGAAAAATCTCTAGTAAAATCTAATTTATACAGATTTCCACACACCCCAAAAGAAAAAAAAATACCTATGCTACATGAAAAATACCAGAATGATAAAAAAAACTACAACACATCACTATCTCACGGTATAAAATTTTTCTGCATAAAAATCTCCACCTTGACTAGGGACGAGCAAAAATATCGATATTTCAGAAAAATAAAAACTTGGTATCGGTTCTGGTATCGATCGATATCGATAGTTTTGCACGGCCCTAGCCCGCTATTACTAAACATGGTGGTTACCGCGCGACAATTATCTGTAAATCGATATAATTTATTAAACATGAATAAATGCTTGTTCCGGAGTGAGAGGAATTTGTCGATACCTCTTTTCCGTTGCAAAAATTCTGTCGCATTTCGGAACATTAAAAAAAACTGACGCGGTGCCGCGTTTGGGAAAATAGCCGGTTTCGTAAACCAATTACAGCTTTCGGAATTTCATGCCAAATACCTGACTTAAATGTAGCTTTTATTGTTTATTTCAATAAATATTGACAAACATTAGTTAGTAAGTTTTAATTTATTTATTTAGATTGTCAACTCTTGTCAATTTTCTGCTGCACTGCACCGCAAAAATCGACAGTAAAATGGCGGGGATTCTAAGCAAAACAATAACACGCGGAAAACTTTAGATCAGCCATAAAAGTCAAACTTGTTAACTTTTCAAGTTAAGTTCGATCATTGACAGCTTAAAGTTTTCACTCTTTCTTATTTCATCTGCTAGAAAGAGATACCGCTTTATAACTCGACTACTATCCCAAACGTGACACCGCCTGACGCACCGATATCCAGATTAACTTTTAATAAAACGCGTCCTTATAAATAAAAAAAATACAAATCTAGGAACATTAAGAGCTTAAAAACAAAATAATGCTAAATAATTAATTTACCATTTTTTTTCTTTAAAACGTGGAAGATATGTTGAAGTTTCTAGCAGATAAATGATGTAACCCTATGATTTAATTAAATTTAGCAAGTTTTTTTTTTTCAAGATACGTAGGTACACAGTTCAGACCGGTTTTTAAATTCTCTAATTATAAACAACTCCAGTTTCTCCTCCAGATAAATAAGATTTTAGCAAAATCGTTTAAATAGTTTTTATAATGTTTTTTTCTGGAGTAGTCTAGTAGATTTTAGATTTTTTCGTTCTTCCATGCTCGTTTTCAGGCAATTCGCTGTTTCATTAAAAATGTCATGTCTTTCTACAAAACCCAGGCTTACACCACTTTCCTAGCTAAATATCTCAACTTTTAATACATATCAACGCACTTGGACATTAAAAATCGGTGCGTAGTCGTTTTCTTAAATTATAAAACAAAAAGACTTCGGTTGCGTTGATAGGGGGCTAAACAATATTTTAGTTCAAAATGAACGAGAAGCTAGTCTAAACCCCGGTTTCTGGAAATAAAATAGCAAGTCAATTGATGCTGTTGGCTTGTGAAAGATCTTTAAACCAATCGCAGCATCGGGCGCACAATTTTGACAATTTACCACATTCATTTCGCGATGTTTTGGTTTCAGATACTGGGCTTTAATCGAGGTTCATTTGTTGGCAAAATGCTGATTATCCACCGATAATGACAATGGTTAGTGTTTAAGGCCTCCTATAGAAATCTGCAACAGGCTACGCTGAAACATAATGTCTCAGGTAAATTTGGTTTTAATCCCTGTAGAGCCATTTCTAGATTATTAACAGCTAGACTCGCGTCCCCATAGTAGACCTTTTGAAGAAATCTACCAAGATCTTTCATAGCTCAGCCCACAATTTAAGACATTAAACCGAAGTCATCATTTACATAAACGTTCATAGTCAAAAATTAGTTTAAAAAATAAAGACCTTTATATTACTAGTACATACATACTTAATAATTTTATTCGAAATAAAAAAAATCTTTATATAACTTAATATTGTTAATACATAATACATCACTCGAACTGACGGTAGGCACGACAAAGTAAATAATACAGAGTTTATTAACATGACGAGATAATCTTTTAAAAGGAACGAGAGTTTTTTACAGTTCAATGCCAGAGTTGACCCTTTAATAAATTATTTCGTCAAATAAAACACTCCATACTAAAGTGACTTTTAAAATGATAAAGACGCTGTCAGAAAGAAGAAAAGAAAAGAAATAGAAATCTACGTCAAAAACTTAAACACTTTTTTGGAATACAGTAGATGATTTTTCTGCAAAGTTCTTCATAGATAGAGCAAAATGAGAATCCTTTCACTGAAAGACAAAAATATCACTTGTTGAATTTACTTTGTCAAACCGTCAGACAATAACAGTAATGTCAAAACGAACTATCAGTGGAAACATAACGGCGTCAATCCACATTATCTGTACAAAATAGACGTCAATCATTACTGACTGACAAGTTTGCCCGACAAAATTGTTACTGACTGACGGGGCCTCGTCATGTTTAAGACTTCGTCATTACCAAGTGCATTAAGGTGTTCGTTCTGACAGTTTCATTAAATTACAGTTGGGAACTGTTATCTAGGTTTTAATGTAGCTGCGAACCAAGATTTCTTGGACTTGTGTCCCAAAAGACCATGGTCAAATTGTCAGGGAGGAGTTTGAAAATGCTGATTAAAATATATTATTCTAATTTATCGTTTTTAAGTACTTAAGTACTCTTAAACAGCTATCGCCTGTACACGGTATGAAACTGTCAAAAAGATAAGAAATAAATCGAAAACAAGATATACTACACCGGGCTAAATTAAAAATAATAAATAATTGTGCAAAGGAAAACGCCGAAGGAAAGGGTATTTAAAAAAATACATTAATAACCATCAGACCGTTGGAACGCAAATAATAAACGCGCGCCAACTCACCAAAACGTTGTAATTTTGAGATCATAAAACCTTTTAATATTAAATAGTTACGTAATTTTATCGAATTTGATTTAAATATTCACTAGTCCTAAAGGCATTTTAAAATTTTGTATAAAAATCCAACACGGATATTCCTTGGCTTTGGAACTTAATACCAATTTGGCATCGACAAAATCCGATACCCAAAAAACTTGGTATCCAAAACACTGATACCAAAAGAAAAATGATACCGAAAAATCCCAACACTAAAATTGGTATCCAAATTCCGAGACCTAGAAACATCGCACGATGATACCAAATTTCGGTACCACAAAATTACTAATACCAATAAAATCGGTACCAACATTTTCGGATACACTCTAGAAAAATAACAAAAGAAGTGCAATTTTTCGACACCTTAGCGCGAATTTTCAAACTTACTCGATCGCGTTATCGTAAACGTCAATTTGTATAGAAACTGGATAAGTGTCATCTAGTGACGAAAACTGAAAACTTTTTTCTAAACAAATTAACATAGGTGACGCAAACGCGATCGAGTACGTTCATAAACTCGCACCAAGGCGTCCTTCGGCAAGTCGGCGACGCGTTCGAAAATTTTGTGAGAGAAAAAAAACCGTTCACTGCATAAAGTAGTCAGGGTGTTCAGGGTCCTTTTCGAATCTCTTTGCCTCCTCCTGCATGCTTTCTTTTATCTTTAATATCGCTGCCGATTCCGTTTGGTCGTTTTGGTCGCCGCCTGGGCCACCGAAACCTGGTTTTTAAAAATAAACTATTTATGATTGTCGATTGTTGTTACTGTACATGTTTGTGCTATTGTAAAGGTATAGGGTTCTACAAGGAAGTGTATATACAGGAGAGTTTTTGAATATTAACATAGTTCTCTATGTCCGTGCTTTCTTAATTCCCTATTTATTTAATCTGGGGCCAAATATCACACACAAATGGGTGTTGATATTTCAGTCAATAGTAAATTAAATTATTTCAAAGCTAAAATATGCCACGAGTTACGTACAAAGACACAATGAATGTGTCTGTTTTGTGTACGTATAAGTTAGAAGCCCTTTAACATGTTTGTTTGAGAGGCTTTTTATACAGTTAATAAAAGCAACACAGTGTAATATGGTTCCAATTGTTGTTTGTACAAGTTCTGGTTCCAAATAAAACTTTACTTATATTTCGTTAAATTCCATTCCAAGACAGACAAAATCACGCTTTTAGAATTGGCTAGAACTCGGATTAGAAACAAATATAATATTTAGTCAAACTTCATTAAAATCGACACCGGGGCCGAGATGAATAAACGCTACTTAGCATGTCCTTTGCCTAAACATTATTATTTTCTCTATCGTATCTATATACTGCGTATAATAGATAGACACATGAAAAAAACGAGCGAGTCTTACAGTAGTCGCATAGGATGTGTAACATCTGACGTCTCACCTTGGTAAAAAGCAACATTAACATTAAAAGTACCAAATGCCAGCATTCGAATAAGACACGCTCATTGGTAAAATCAAATAGCGCGCGCTTCCTCGGCTTCTTGTTACACACTTCCGTCCCATTTCACGAAATCACTCCCACAGATTACAGGAAAGCGAGAGGAATGATGATACACATCAATAACTAAGCCATAGTATAGTGCTACAAAGATATTATGGCGCTTGAATTACTTTGAAAAAAAGTACTTATCTACCTAGCTTTTTCTCCTACTTTATTGGGGTCGGCTTCCAGTCGAACCGGATGCAGCTGAATACCAGTTTTTTACATGGAGCATCTGCCTAACTGACCTCCACAACCCAGCAACTGGGTAACACGTCAGTGTGACAGATTTTCTGGCTTCAAACTACCCCTTACGACTGTCAAAGATGTTCAAATGACAGCCGGCACCAACGGATTAACGTGCTTTCCGAGGCACGGGGGAATTTCGGTATGTAATGAATGGCCACCCATCGAAAGACTGACTCTTAATTTCGACCCGTCTGACTGTTATTATTAAAGTAACGTTTATAAATCGCGGCCAAAGATTTCTGTGCTACCAATTTCCAATTTTTGTCCTTAGTTATACTACTTTTTTATACACTATTAGATACAGGGGTGCTACAAAAAGAGTGGTGCTCCATCAAAATGTAATACTTACTTAAGTTGTAATCTCCCATGCCTGATCCTGAGTCCTCCCGGGGAGTGCCGGGCCCTCCCCCTCCCACCCCCCCTGGCGAGGACTTCATGCCGTCGACTCCTCCCAGCCCTGAGACAAGAGACCTGGAGGTTACCTTTATCATCACATCAGGGTACTAAGAAACACGACATAACTGTTAATAGCTATAGGTTCGACAAGGTCAATCAAGAGAGCTCTTGTAAGTTTTTCCTTGAGTGGCTCAAGATATCGAACCAGTAGAGTAAAAATTGCACCGATTCCCTTGTTGAAAACTATAGTGAGCCGTCTATTACATTGAACCTTTTCTCATAGACAGCTCGAGAAAAGAACTAAAATTGACAGGTCATCTATGTGCGTCACTTTCTTGTTTCATAAGAGCGAAAACGATGTAAGTATCCTAACATAAGTTTAGCTAGTGAACAAGGGGATCGGTACCAATACCTCAGAAATTGGGCATTTGACAGTTTCCAAATAACTCTAACATACTCGGAATGGTCACATTCCGAATAAGCTAGAACGAAATAAAGCCCCTGTAGTAGATATGGCCTTTTAGATAAATTTTATGCCTCTTTACATGATGCAAGTACCTTTAACGCAGATATAACTTTATGCCAATATGAAAGTCACAGTGCAATCTGTTGCTAACAGTTATAAAAGTTTAAAATTTAATCTTTCAAGTGCTGAATATACGCGTGAATATAATAATAACTTTAATACCGGTATCAAATCTGAAGTATGAATTAATTAAACGATTCTTTCTTGTGATACCTGAGTGAAAATTACTTGCAAAATGGATACCCAGGATAAGCGAACATGACGAGATTGGGTTTCATTTTCAAATGACACTTTAATTTTAATACATGCACAGACAGCTGACTTAGTCCTAAAATTCTTTAGGGAAAACACTTTTAAATATAAACTCTAGGTTCTAACTTGCTTCATTCTCATAAATAGCGCACTAAAAAATTATAATGTTAAATAGATCTGGGGATATCTGCTTCGCACAGGTGACGATAATTGAGCCTCTGAAGCTTTTCAGCCACACGGAGTATTACTATTTACAACTCCTTTTAAGCAGGTAGTTTAAATGTGAGTGCGAGGTACCTTACAGATTTTTTTTTAGTGTCTGTTAACACTACTTATTGGTTTTTGATTAAATACATGAAGTTCTGTCAAATCAATCATAAAGTTTTTTCAAGAAGAAATTCAAATAATGTTTACAGCTCATACAATTTCAAAGAAAAAAAAATAGGTACCAAAAACTTAGACTTGATCAAGCCTTGAAGCTTTGCACATAATACTTAACAAGAAGCAGCCAAAATTACTCTTTATTGACGAACGACAAAAAGCATGACATGTGTTATTTTGTTACTGCAGTCAGTGTACTTTAGCAAGTTAATAATGAAAAGCATGAATATTATCATTATCATTCAGTTACGGAAGAAATTAACCTAACAATGAAAGGATAAAAAAAAATATAAAATAAAACTAATATTTACTTAACAGTCCATTTCAGCCTTCGTTAAAAAAGGACACGGACAAATTTGACTTGGCGAAGTGCACTACCGTACCCCCAGATATTTCCTAACATTATTAACAAAATCATAGACACAATTAAATAATTTTGATTGCAACTCTTTTTGTTTATAATTCTGACAACATTATAAGCTCGCACTGACATTTAAAGCAAAACAGACAAATAGAGATGGGACACCCAACCAAAACCGGTTTCCAAGTATCGATAGTTTCGATAACGAGAAAAAAATATGTCAAAAAAAATAAAGCAGGGCTCTGACACGCCGCTTTCGAGCGTTTTAAAAACATAATATAAAAGCAAATCATTTTTAGCATCTTAGACCAATCAAGCGACACGAAACGGCGCCGCACACCCACCGCAACCAAACTCATTTTCCATAGACTTTTTGTTTTTTTTTTTCACGCTAGTGTCAGAGCCCTTATGGCTTCTGTACACAACAGGCGATGTCGGCACATACGCACATATTAACAGCATATTTGTGTAAACACTTCTTTTTATTTTCATCAGGGTCAAAGTAAATTAGCTGGAGAGTCTCCCAAAAGGTGATTGTGATTGATAACTAAGCTATCTGCCTGACGTTTTCCAACTATGTTGGGGTCGGCTACCAGTATTGACCGGATGCAGCCGAGTACCAGTATTTTACATGTAGCTACTGCCTGTCTGTCCTCTAAACCCGAAATGTACTTTGAAGTGCCTAAAATTAATATTACGCCCCGGTTTCGAACGGGTGAAAATTATACATATATGTCACCGGAAAATGGCAACTCCGTAAGATTATAAAATACCTTGAGAGGTTGTAAACTCTCGATAAATTGTCAACTGAACATTTGAAATACTTTTTTACGCAT
>NDFZ01005341.1:524372-570641 GCA_002192655.3 Mamestra configurata | reverse complement strand
ATGGCTTAGAGAAAGGTAAGTATGCTTAATATCAATTTTATTTTTAGGTAAAATTGTTCTATTGTTAAGGTTCAATATTTTGTCAGTTCAGTCGTCTGTTTGTAAAGTCAAAACAACAGCTTTTTACTAAATGCTCATATATGTTTATATTTACAAGGTATGTACATAAAAAAAAAACATTTTTAAAATGTTTGTCTGTCTTTTTGTTCCGGAATTTGGCGGGACTTTCACTGGCAGTTGGCTGCTGTTAGGAGGATTTCCTGAATTCCAACGGGAACGGGAAAATACAGGATATGTACGTACGAAGTCGTGGGCAAAAGCTAGTAAATAATAAAGATGATGAACTAACCTGTGCCAAGTTGACACTCTCCCTGTAGCCGAGGGCCACAATCTCGTCAAAGGCGAACAGCAAATTGAATGCCTGGTTCAGTACCTCGGCCTCTGTCAACTGAGTGCAGTATTCTGGCACCTGGTGACATGGAAAATTCAAAAAATTCAAAATTTAAAAAAAAAATTCAAAAAATTCAAAATTTAAAAAAAAAATTCAAAAGTCATTTATTCAAATTAGGCTGAGTGCCAACACTTTTTGAACGTCAAAGTTCTACATAAAGACAGTCCCCCAAAACGCCCGCCCGTCACCACTTCCTAGTGTTTTAGCTGGGAAGAAGAAGTGGCGCAACAAACTCCCCAGCAACACATCTGTCACAACAAATCATGTTAGTACATTGTTACACTACAGTCTCCCTCTCTATTTCTCTTTGCTTTCTTTTTCTTTAATTCTTTGTACACCATAACAGCTTATATTAATTCACAGTGATTTAAATAGTTCATGTACAAAGGCGAGCTTAACTCAAAAATGAGTTTTATCCAGCAAACCTTTGAGTGATAGAGAGAGATCACAATAGAGGGCACCAATCCAGTGCACACATTTTTTTTTTTTTTTTTCTTTTTTTTCTTTTTAATAAAGTGCTTTTGTGTTGAGAATTATTTATTTATTAAAAACTTTTGCATGAATATAAAACGCTGTATGAAGGTGGACCTTGGTGAATTACTAATGGCTGTATCAGAAAAGTTCTGACTACTCTGAGAAGAAATACTAGTACTCACTCAGAGGTCACAGTCTAAGATATAATTGGTTTTTGCATTTCAGAATGAAATAGAAATACTTATATTGTACACCTTTAAAAATAGTAGGTTGCTTCAAATATGCACAATACTATATAATATCTTATACCTTTAAACAAGCAATTCTTGTATATATATATATATTTATATAATCTGAATCTCGGCAAAGGGTCCAACGATTTTCATGAATTTAGTATGCAGCTGGGTTTCATTTTTATACTAATAATTATATGCATAATTTCTCACATTTTTAAACCATATAACAAACCCTTTGGCTTTTTGTTTATGACTAAACCTAGATAAATCTGTGTGCCTTCTAATGGATCCAATTAATTCTGTCAATAATTGAAAGAATTTGAGAAATGCAAGTAGATTTAAATTTATTTAATGGCCTATTCAAAGGCCCATTGCTTTATCTTTCTATTCTTAAAGTTAAACAAACTCACCACTCTGCTAAATAAGCGCAGTGTCTCCAGATCCTCGAGAATGTTGCTGGCTTTAGTAGTGATAAGCAACATGTACAGTTTGTCCAGGGGCTGATACACATATCTGAAATATCATAAGTCTTAGGAATCTGTGCTTCTCCTAATGGGGTTCCAATGCATGGAAAATGAATAAATAGATAATTCTCACAATAAAATTCTGCTTCCATCAACCTTGCTAATCAGTTGAAGATTTATTTAATGCTATTTGAAAAGCTTTAGTTGAAAAAACAGTAAAATAGGTGACCTCCCCAACATAAAATGGCCTCACCAAAGAATCTATGGGTAGGATAAATAATTTCTTTATAAATATTATCAAACCAGGCATGGAATCTAATGTAAGCTGATATGCTTATTAATGTTTCTTATTTTGTACATCAATTACTTTACATAGACGATATCTTATCCAAGTTTTCCTCCAAGATAGCAACAATAAATACTTCTTATTAGAATCTTTACTTATATGAGTATTATGTGAAATAAGAACCCTACAATTAGTATTGCAATGTTCACACAATTTAAAAGAATTATATAAACTTTTTTATAATCAATATAAACTAAAATAATGTATTTATTGCTCTACTAATAATTCTACACATTCACGACTCTTATAAAACTGCCATAGAGTTAAACATAATAGCAAATGATTCAAATTAGAGATACTAAAAATGGATATTGGTTTTATTACCTGACAGATTCAGTTTCAACAAATGTATGTTGTCGTCCTCCAGTCATGAGCTTGGGGAAGGCTGCCAGCAACCCTTCGATACGTGCCTTCGTCATCTCCACAAATTGACGTGAAACCAATGCTGAAAATTACGTTATGTTTACGTACACATTTCTACCTTAACTTATACTTTTAAATGATTAACTGTAATATAAATATTAAGTTAAATACCTTTTCCTGACTTCGTACATACTGTTGCCGCTATGAGCACCTGAAATTACACAAAAACTCCTCAGAAAACTATAAACATAAGCCGGAAGTCTATCGCTCATTTTTAGGGAATAACCACTTGAGTATAGCAAATAAAGCACTGAAGATTATGGGTTTCTATTCATAGGCACTGTTTAAAGTATTACCATTTTTATTTAGCTTTAAATTCCTCAAATATCATAAAATAATCACAAATTGCAAAACTTGACAGCCAACACACACCGAGGTGACGTGTAGAACTTTTTTTTAAATAATGTTGCCATCTAACACTAAATTAGATTTTATTTCCCTTTTCCGAACGCAACTAAACGGATCAATCGGCTAAATGTCCGATAAGGTGATTTACCAAATGTTGACGGATTTATGAAAAAAGTCTTTCTTCTAGTCTATGTCCTAAATTAAATGTCAAATTTGTCACAAGTAAGCAAAGCACATTGGGGTTATTGTTCGTTTTTTACCCAATTTTAACGTTTAACTCGTATCTTTTCACGTAATTAAGATAATTAGTTAAAAGTGTTCCATTGAGCCATTAGAATGATGGAGGTTTTTATTTGATTCGGTGTCAAAATTCTATGGAATACGCTTGCATACCACGGAAGCCTAATAACAGTAGTAAGTGGCAAGATTTTAATTATTTTGTATTGGTATTTAGATGTAGTGGTTCAAGTGACATGCTCCCGAATATGCGTTCGTTGTAAATGAGTGTTACCGTCATTATTTCGCTAATGGTCAAACGTTTGATTTGCATACAATGATATTTTCTTAATGCCTGGTTTATTGATAATCTTTTCATCCAATAATGTTCACAGTTGTTAATACGTGATCATGTCGTCGGCACAGATGTCTGGCGACTGTTATGAATTGTGTAGTTTTAGTATTTGTCCATACACAAGTTATGTAGACTAGTTTTTAATGTTTTGGTGTCATGGAAGAGACTTATCTTATTGATAGTGATAATGAGGTATTTATTTTGTCTCTATTACTCTCTTCTTAGCTCACTAATTACCACTAGAACTTATTATTTTTGTAGTAGTTTCATTTGCTGTGTTTATTTAGTTTTTGAAATTAGAGTGTTAAAAGAAATTGGCATAATTAAGTAGGCAGTGGTACAGTTTCATAAGCCCTATAAATGTTAAGGTTTGAAATGATTCCGGACCTTCAATAATAACAGGTTATTAATGATACTGAAGGACTTTATTGACAGTCCACAGTTGAGAAGTATGTGTAGAGATGAAGAGATGTGACGCGTGCCGTACCCGTTCAGAACGGAGGACGGAGGAGAGACCGGACCACGCAGGGGACCGAGACCCGCTCATAGACACAACGACTGTCTCTCAGGACGACGCTTACGATAACCAAAATTTAGTAAGATTAATACCATTTACGTAGTTAGCACTGTTATTTTTTATGTGCACTATTCCTATTTCGTGCACTCATTTTGTTGGTTATATGCAATGTTTAATGTGATTTGTCTTTTGTTTTCTCTATGGCTTTGTAATAGCATCATGATATTTATAATTTTTTGACTGCAGAACGTTAATTGAAAATTGAAGTGGAATGCGATAAAAGAACAATAAAAATCTTGGGTTCACTCATAAAAGCTATTGTCATACATTTCTACTTGTAATCTTTTATGATCTGGGAGTGAGACTCAGGGCAGGTTTTAAATTGAGTATTGTTAGTGAAGAACATGTCAAACCCTAATTTAATGAATATTTGACCATTTTTCAGGCTAAAATACAGTTAGGCAAATATTCAATTTCTAACTAACTATTATCATTACAAAAAAATCTCTAAATTGTTTAGTTATATATGATAATCTCAGTATCACTAGATACTTTCAGACTGAACAAGCTGAAATATTTATGTTTCGAAATATTTCACTAAGTTTTTATTTATAGCAAAGGAAAATTAATTTGGGGATATTTTTACACAAACACTCAAATAGACAAAATTCTGTTTGCACAGTGTTGCCATCTGTAACGAAAGACAAAAAGAAAAAGTCGTAAAACTCGTTAAATCTAGACGAGCCGACAATCCAAATTCGGACTGTCGGCTGGTTTTATGTGGATGCCACATATTCTATCTGTGCTAGAAAAAAATAAGTTATAAGTCGCGTCGTAAATTTAAAAAAAAAAACAACCTATATTGTTGTTTGTAGCAAAATATTGCGCTAATGTGTTTTCTCTGTTTATCAGATAAAAACATAATTTATAGACGTGGCTAGGGATTTATTTTTAAACAAAGTCTTAACTAAATTAAATCAGGGTAACAAAATATAAATCACGCAGTAGCACCATTACAAAAAGGGTCGCTTCCGGTTTTACTAATTGGAATGTACCTATTTTCGGACACGTAAAAAAAAGTCACATAGGGTGTGAACTGTGAACCCGTGGGGTCAGTTCGGGATACTTCGGGGCCCGAATCTTATGACTTTGACCTTATCGAAATGATAAATAAGGTTGGTGTCAAGTTTCAGATGTGCAAAACCCTTGGGATCCCGACCGAACCCAAGAATCCCGAATTTAACACGCCTACCAACCACTTCAGACCTTTTCCGTAAACAAACTGAAATTGTTATCGTACCGATTTTGATGAACACTCATATTATCCTTGTGAAATTCCGTTAAAGGGATGCGAATATCGTCATATTATTTGATCTCTTCTACAACTAAGCTCACTATCGTAGAAAGTAAACAAAGAAAAATCACTTGGTCATTAACAGCTACTGATAGCAAGCCATCCAAGATTAAAAGTTTATTGCGGATTAAAAAAAACTGATAATATTGATGCGACCATCGTATTTTTGTCTCTGATAAATAATAAAAAAGTCAATGTGTCTAATATGGCGGGGATCTGAATATGCTGGTCAGGATTTCCCGCCTTTTGAGAACACAGCACACAGTTCTTTTTTAAGTGAAGACGACAAGCAAACGCAGTCTCTGTGATGCCTTTAAAGGATGCGGTAGTGTTTGTGTATGTTTTTGTGCGACATAAAGTGCCACAAAATATGAGATTTCAGTGTTAAAAGTTACAAAGACGTCCGTGAAAAAATATGAAGAAAAAAATCAACATAACCATGACGCCGAAAAAGGTAACTTGAAATGAATTCATTAAAAAATTGCACGCTTGGAAAAATTGCGATATAATTAATAATATCGACCGCTCATTGAAACAAAGGGAAATCACACTTAATTAATATTTAGCGTAAAAACGGTATTAAACACACGAGTTTTCTTAATTATTTAGTCGCAAGCAGTCATGCGAAAACTTGGTTAATAAGGGCACTTTCACATGTTTATGAAAATTTTAGCTCGCCTTTTGTAATAAGGCTGGTTCTACATACTTGATTCTGATTATGTGCAAAAGATAGAACAAACAACACTTTTTTAATGGATTGGGCCATCGCAAGCGCAGCTTTCAAACATTTTAATGCTTTAGTTTTCCTCCCAATTATTATAGGAAACGAACCGACTTGGTTCCTCGTTTAGGAACTTGCCTTTTCCCCGATTCGCTTATTCCACAGGAAGCGTGTATTTTTCTGGAATAAAATGTTGCCTATAGTATTTACAAACAATTTATACCTCTTTAGAAAACCATTTCCAGTCATTTCAAAAGGTCAACACGAAAGCGATCTTTCCAAGCAAAATTTCTCAAGGCAATCGACAAATTGAGTTCTAACTTCGCGATGAAATTCAATACAGCACTGTCCCTAGAAAACTGCCTTTACAAAGAAAATTAACATTCAAGAGCGACACCATTTTCTACGGCAAAAGTAAACGAAATTATGTATCGTGGTTAGCATCAGTCCTTGTGGCTTTTAATGTATTCTAGCGTGCATTCAGGCGACATTAAGGTTTCTTGTTTTCAAACAAAACCTCGCTTCTGTCGTATTGGTTTACCTTTACGTTATTGTTCATATGTCGCATATTGAGATCCGTAGCTGACTAGATTTAGCAGGCCTTTCAGTTATTGGCTTCGCTCGCGTTGTGTAGCCTATAGTCTCCAAGTTCCCATCAATTTATTACCAAAATCGTTTCGGCGATTTAGGTGTGAACTGTGAAAGTGGAATAAATAGGATAGACTAAGGCACATTTTTCCATTTACAATATTAGTTCGGATTATTAATAATTATTTGCAAGTTGTTGGTATAGGCTATCTGTTAATGTTTTCTCATGAAGCTACAATTTGGATTGCTTTAGCGACATAAACTTGAAGAGAAACGTCTTTGAGAGAGACCCTAAGGCGCCATTTATTGTTACGTTTACGGCTGTCACATTTGTGGAAACAAAAGTAAATAGCTGTAATTTGATATTACAAACAAACACTTCAAGTTTTTACTGAAAACTCTGGTCAGAACTGACCTAGGTTGGAACTATGTTTAAATGGGCCAGGAATGTCTTTTGCCCAGCAGTGGGACAAAATAGGCTAAATATATGTATAGTACCTAGGTAGATTTTAGTGTCAGGTGTTTGGCCTGGCGACAAACATTTGATTTGAAGATTTGTGTCTTCGAAATAGAAATCATTGCATTCAACTTTTAACATAGACCCAGTAAAAGGTAGCTTGCAAGCCGTGGCCACACGCTCTCGACTTTCAAACTTGCTACCCCTGCTTTCCAATCTTATTGGCCTTTTACAAATACATATACATCTTTACCCTTTGCGGTTTGAAGCTTGCCAGTCCCAGCATTCAAAACGATCTTTCTATTGAACAAATCATTTTCGTCGTTAGTAATTAGGTTCTCCAAATTCAAGAAAATGACGAGAAAACGTGAGTTGGCAACTTCTATGTACGGACAAACTTGCACCATCGGCGACCACATCTTCACTTACCATCAGATGAGATTGTGGTTTAAAGCGAGCCTATAATATAGTCTTGTAATTAGATGTGTCGGACCCTGGGGTACCCATCGTGCTACCCAGAAACTGGGCTTTAGTAGTCGGATTGGTAGACGATCCATGTAAAATATTAGTATACAGCCTGGCCCAGACTAGAAGCCGACCTTAACATAGTTCGAAAAAGGTTCAGTTAAAAGTTNACCTAGGTTGGAACTATGTTTAAATGGGCCAGGAATGTCTTTTGCCCAGCAGTGGGACAAAATAGGCTAAATATATGTATAGTACCTAGGTAGATTTTAGTGTCAGGTGTTTGGCCTGGCGACAAACATTTGATTTGAAGATTTGTGTCTTCGAAATAGAAATCATTGCATTCAACTTTTAACATAGACCCAGTAAAAGGTAGCTTGCAAGCCGTGGCCACACGCTCTCGACTTTCAAACTTGCTACCCCTGCTTTCCAATCTTATTGGCCTTTTACAAATACATATACATCTTTACCCTTTGCGGTTTGAAGCTTGCCAGTCCCAGCATTCAAAACGATCTTTCTATTGAACAAATCATTTTCGTCGTTAGTAATTAGGTTCTCCAAATTCAAGAAAATGACGAGAAAACGTGAGTTGGCAACTTCTATGTACGGACAAACTTGCACCATCGGCGACCACATCTTCACTTACCATCAGATGAGATTGTGGTTTAAAGCGAGCCTATAATATAGTCTTGTAATTAGATGTGTCGGACCCTGGGGTACCCATCGTGCTACCCAGAAACTGGGCTTTAGTAGTCGGATTGGTAGACGATCCATGTAAAATATTAGTATACAGCCTGGCCCAGACTAGAAGCCGACCTTAACATAGTTCGAAAAAGGTTCAGTTAAAAGTTAAAGTTAAAAGTCATTTATTCAAATTAGGCTGAGTGCCAGCACTTTTTGAACGTCAAAGTTCTACATAAAGACAGTCCCCCAAAACGCCCGCCCGTCACCACTTCCTAGTGTTATAGCTGGGAAGAAGAAGTTGCGCAACAAACTCCCCAGCAACACATCTGTCTGTTGAGTTATAAGAACTATCACGTTCGGCACGATAATTGCTTAAGAGTTCCTTCCTATTTAGAAGTATACCAGATTATTGCTATTTCAATTTATATACCTCGTAACAGATGAACACGATCCATCCAAAAGCATGTCACAGTAAACAGTAATGTGTTTCCTAGTTATGGTGACTCCCCACCAGATATCAACGTAATTCTTGTAAAGAAATGAATCATCAAAGGTTATAGGAAATCTGAACCACTTGTATTTATATACCACGGGCTTCATAGGCGTATCTATTTCAAACAGCCATAAATATACAGTCCAAATGTATCCACTTTATAGCACGCACTGTCACGCACATCGTTCAAGTGTGTTCTGTTCTGGCTATTTATTTATTAGTCAAAAAACCATATTATGGGTCATATGGCTTATTCATGAACTTATTATATTGCAATCTGCGGCTTGACTTGGTTCTATGCCTTGTACATCCACATCTCATCTATTTAGCCTCACATAGATTAAAACATAGCTTCCCATAGATAAGAAGGAATGAGTATTTTCTTCACCACGTTTGCTCACTACTGGTTTCCGAATTATTCTTCACAATCTTTGTTAGTGATGTTACAGTTTAAAATATTGCCAGTTGGTAAAACAAAACTTATGGGCATCCATGGTTTTAGCTACTGTACTTGATGACTTTATTCTGACACTATTCTGGCCAATCTAACTTTCTTTCCGCCCTTTGCTTTCTACAAGTTCCGCGCTTTCTCCTGACCGTCAAACAAATCCCTTTTCCTTATAAAAGAAAATCAAATATCTAAAGCGATGTCCTAGTAAATGTCAATAACTCGACATTGAACTGTAGAGTGATGTGTCATTAGTATTCTACATTATTTGCGTCGTGTATAAACCAATTTCGTAACTCATAATGAGAAACAATGAAGGAAGTCTTGAGTCTCGCTTCGTTATTGTATAAAAAGGCTTAAGAGCGTAAATCTGCCAAACCAGTATGTTAATAGGCCGTTTAACCAAGTCTTCAGTTACTTTTGTTTCCCTCAACAATAGGAAACTTGTGAATATCGCGTTACCACGTTAAACGCGCTACCACTAGTAACTCCGACCGTCCGTAGTTCGTTCAAAGGTCAAGAACGAATCATTAGTTACCACTCGCTTTCTAAGCCGTACACATGTTGTTCCTCACATTAATTATTTATGTAGTTTCTGATCGATGCGAAGACAAAGGATTTGTTTCTTGAACGGCTCGCGAAGTTTCTGAAGGTCATGAAGACTTACAATCTTGTTTCGAGGTAAACTTCTAAAGAGTTGGAACTTCAAAAGGGTCCTGATTGAATAGGTGCTGTGTAGCTTATTGTGTTTCTTCTCTGCTCGTTTCTTTGGAAAATGTAAGTTCTAAAGGTCTTTTATCAGATTTCTTCGACTGAAAGCACCTCCGTAACAACTTCACAATGTCAGACAACCTGTTGAGTCAATCAAGTTGCTCTTTGAGTCTTGTCCATAGTTTTCTGGATCTTAACAATAGTTTGAGGATTTGCAGGCGCTAATAAGCGCAAATAATGTTTTCGAGAAAATTTAATGCAATACTCTAGATCCTGCAAGCAATACGGCTAACAATAACTTGACCCTAATACAGCCGAAGCGAGTTTCTTATCTCTGAGTGCAAGTTAGGAGACAACTGTAGGAAACGGCACACTTTACGTGCTTCATAAGGTATGGCAAGCAAGCACGCCATATGTGCATGCACTGCAGATATCTCTGGCCGAAGAATTGGGGCTGAATTGATACCAGAATCATACTGTGGCAGTGAGGGTAAAGGAAATTGGTTTAAGGAAATTTCCTTTGCTAGTTTCCTCTGCAGTAGGAAGGAGTAGTAAAATAAATAAAAATGTTTTTAGAATAATTAGATTATAAGATACTTTATGTTAGGTCAAAAGTTTTACCACCTAAGCCTACATTGTGGAATGCAATAAAGAATTGAGTATTGAGTGGTGGTTCAGTTGCAAAATATAGGTATTCGTTTGTTACTTCCTCCTGCGGTCACTAGTTGCAAGCAATGTAGTAAATGAAAGCAAAAGCAATGTCAGAAAATCCGGAGGCTCTATATTCATGTGTTGTCCTTCTTCCCCAGTAGAAATAAGCCAGACTGCTATCCATTCATCCCTATTACCATATTTCAAAGATTTGGTAGAAACTAGAGTACCATCGTTGACGTTTACAGATCTATAAAAAAAATTGATCATATTTTCGCCAGCAAGTTTGATAGTTGTTGGATCGACTTCCCATAGTGCGTCAGACGTACAAGTATCTTCACATTTGGAGGCTCATAATGCACCGCAACCTAAAAGCGTTTTTAGGTTAACCGATATCGGGAAATGGTTAATGCTGAACAGTTCTGCAATCACAGCGGTAACAACGGTGATACGTATGGCGCTGTTATCGGCGCTTGCTCGCACCGTTTCAACTTTATCACAACTTTAATTGTGTGGCTATCGATACGAGCGCTCCAATTGTTTCTCTGCGGAGAGTATGTTATCGCAATGTTATCGATAGTGACGGATTAGCCAGAAGAGTATCAATTCATTACTTACGCTGTGGTTGAAGGGAGTTGTAGAAGCGTCAAGTTTAGTTTTCTGAACTATCTTTAAACAAAGTTATAAGTATATTCAAGAGGAAACAATCTGAAGGGTGTTTAAAAAGCTTGACAAACGCTTTCATCAAAGTCCGAGATGACTATTGCAAAACCATGATCTTACCTGAACTTACTTGAATATTCGCTTGAGGTCAATGACGTGTTAAAACAAATGTCACCGCTTTCATAAGAAATTGGTCTATTTGCATAGGAGGTGTTGAGCCAACGAGGAGACCAAATGATATAGGAGGTAACACTAATGATCATAATCATCGTTAGTGTTACCTCCTTTTTGGAGAGATCGGAAGCTAGCTGAATAACTGAATAGTTTAAGTTTCATTTTATAATTAGAGAGAGTTCTTTTTGAATTTTAGCAACACCGAAAATGTTTAAAATAATATCTACAGCAGTACGGCTAAACTCTAAATTTTCCAGACAAAGTTTTTTGAAGTTACTCTGTAATTTGAATACCTAGGGATGTAATGGATTTTCATGTTCTAAGCTAATAATGGGTTATTATATGTTAATAGTAAATGAAAACCGGGTTCTTCACTGGCAGTATTGAGTTCATTACTCAACCATGAACGTATTCTAGATGACTTTCTCTTGGAGATAGTTTTAAGCTTCCAGCATGCAGGCTTGCCGTGGTCATTGGATTATGTGCTCTGATCTGACACAGTGCGGACACGTTAAAACATTATAATTGTTAAGGTATTGTATTTTGGAGGGCCGCTTATTCCTGATGATCTCTCGCCTTGTGCCTTTAAACAGGTCTTTTCTTTGCCACCTCCTACCAGCAAGAGGGGTCTATATTGCATTTCTTCATGTGTTTTCTGAACACAGGTGTTTAGCATGTAGCGCGCCTTAATTGGCAGTCTAACGAAGTTACTACTACTTCATTATATTGTACACTGCTGCACACCGTATGCTTAAAATACAACTTATTAAATTGTTACCTTTTTAGATATTGTTGTCCTGTAGGTAGCCACGTTAATTCTAGTGTGTCAGTGGCGTTTATCAAGTACTCAAAAGAGCTAATGAATGGGCATTTGTGAAAGTCCCACATTGAGTGATTTCACCGCGATCTTAAATCTCTTTTATCCCTGGTTTTACGTGTTCCGAATCCTGTCTGAGTGTCTATGTGAGCTACCTTCAAGTCGGTTTATCTACCCAATAAATTGCCATTTCTAATCAAGATTTTCAACTTCCCAGACTAGTTTTGAGGTGAATTATTATTATTTGAAGTTTTCAAGTCCGTATAAAGGTAAAGGTTAGGTTAGGTTAAGGCTAGGTCACGGAGCTAGGAAGTAGGAACCTAGGTACAAAGCTAATGGAAGCTTTATCAAAATATTAACCTCGTGACACACTAATAAAACGACTTGTTAGCAGGAGAAAGGTATATTTTACATTTCTTTATTACTGTTGGGCTGTTTGGCCTAAATAGGGGCCCGATAAATACTGAACTAAGGCTCTTCCTGTTGGTATTTGGAAGTTTCTTGGCCGAGAAACCTCCTAAAACTTTTATAATTAATCACCAAATTTATATTAAATATTGAATCGTTTTTGCTAACTTGTTTGCTGTTCATTTCAACATCTTTGGCTTGATCTTCTAAGGCTTCATGTTTCTTCTTTGGCAACTATTCAGATATTCACTTATTCGCCAAGCAATCGATTTCCATGACCCACCCGGTCCCATTTCAATTAGGCGACGTTAACTCGACCATAATGCTGTTTCTTTCGCTGTATAGTTTTGTCTCCCAAAATTCGCTTACATTGTCCGAAAAAAAAATACAGTAATAATAAGTAAGTAGTAAGTAAGTAATACTTTGCTGCAATATCTATGCATGTTGTCAGCTGTGAAATATTCCCCATAGCTTGTCATAGGCTGAGCCCGGCCCCAGAGGTCGTGATCTCCAATTAATGAACAGACGGGCTCAGAGTAGGGACACATGTGCATCTGTAGTTACGAGAAACTCTCCATCCGTCGCGTCAATGCCGTCGCTTGTTCCAATTTCGATTGTGTCGTTAAATTCGGCTCGAATGACCGCTTGAAATTAGATTTTATGAAAGGAGTCTTTATACTTGGTATAAGTAAATGTGTTTTTCCTGCCTTGAGGGTTATGTCGCCGAAGTCATGTGGGTATGTATGTATCGTTGGGTTTTAAGAACGTTTGCTTATTTTTATACCTAGCCAGATGTTATAATTTAATTTCCACAGATCTAACTAAGATACGTCTTCTGTAATGATGTGACGGTCAATGAATAGTCTCCATCTCTCTCAGTTGTAGTTTTAAATATTTTTTGCAGTAAAAATAGTGCGATATTTTATTAGGTACTAGTGGCCCGCTCTGTATATTTTTCTTTCAAAATTTTCTTTCATAAGAACCTTCTCCTGACAATAACAAACAACAAAAAAATAAATAGCAAAATTGGTCCAGCCGTTCACGCGTGATGCCGTGACCAAGGCAAACGGGTATTTTTTTTTTATAGAATAAAGTATGTATATTACGTTAAAGAAGATAACAAATAAACTTAGAAAGGGGTGATAACGCAAATACTCCATAAACAATTTATTGACGGTTTACATCAGTGAAAACAAAAGAAAGTAACCGATAAGCTACCCATAAAACAGTGCCCACACAAACTGCCATGTCGATAACATTTGTACATTAATTTGTTTAAATATAGGTAGCCCTGGTTAATTACAACGCGGACACAGTTTCAACACGCATGTTAAGAAAAATAACAAAAGCTGAGAATGTGGTAATGAAAAGTTTCCAGGCAGGCTGTTCTCCAAATGAAATAGCATCGCAGATGCTGTGCCACCCTGAAGGCAAAGCTAATTTTCCTCCTGAGAATAGGTCTGTCATGAGATCACACCTAGAAAGGTGTATAGAAAAAAATGCATCTAAGCTTACTAGGAGCTTCAATTCAATTATCTTAAACAAGTTTTAATAATTAAATGCCTCCTCAAACAAGAAAATTTGGTTTGTGTGGCCTCCGCTAAGTAAATATTGGTAATAAATAAACCGAATTGGTAATAAATAAGTTAAAAAATATATTATGAAGCTGTCGTAGCAAAGAGAGCTCAAGCGTTAGGCCTAGCAGGGCCCGCCTGAATTCATTTATGTGGATTACTGGAAAAATACAGCGCTTTTTCGAGTTGGCGGTAACAACACGTCAAAGTCGGCTCGTCAAAGGCAATGTCGAGGCCGCCACTTGCCACAAAGGCTGAATGAGTCGCTAACTGCTACCATGCAAAACTGACGCCAAACCAGTTCACGCGATTTAACTAATGTTACACCTTTTATTCGAGAATGCTAGCGTACAAACGTTGCTTATGCGACTGCACAACATAGAAGGGAATGAAAATTGGCTGTGTTAACGGAGGCGTAGAGTATCACTCCGCCTAGTAATGACTCCGGAATCCATAAAACTGATCCATAGAACTGTTTGTTTATGGGTTTTGCAAATTGTTCTATCTGCAGATACCATAAACAAATAATGATTTCTCAATCGCATCTTCTCATTAGGCTCTGAGGTTTCGGAACGCTTCCCTTCGCGGACATCCGCGGTATGCGATACGCACAGGAACGGTCGATGTGGCGAACCTTATGAGATATAAATAACATAGCGAAACGACGGTAAGTAAAATTTGTAAAGAATCACGAATAGAAAAATGTAGTTGTCCTAATTAAAATCAGCTAAAAATGAGATAGGACTTTTAGTTATGCGAGCGACGACTTGTGGAAGGCGTATGACCAGCAGTGGACGTCTTTCGGCTGAAATTATGACTCTCTTCAACCCTCCCATCACCCATCAAGATTGAGTCTACATCCAAAAACCATTTGTTCGTTAAGTAACATCACAGTGTGTAAATCTATTGCCATAAAAGATAAAAACGGCAGCACGTCAATTGTATATGTACGCTCCATTTACGCTATAGTGTTATAATAACTAGTGTAACACCAGTAGCAACATTTTTTCACGCGATCTACCTAACATACCTGGCCACCTAAGTAATGTTTTTGTACCATTTCAGTCGTTGATGGAGTATATCGTTTTGGTTTAGTTCTCATTAGCAGTATTTTTAGCCCGCAAACAGGTGAAATGTTTATTTAGCTAGGTGTTATGTCACAAAATAACTTGTAACACCTTCTTTTGGATGCGAAATCATCAAATGACTTCCCGCTCTGGGTGGAGCGGAAGGACTAAATCCTACCCGTGTTCCCCAAATGCCCTTTGCGTTCCAGGGGGGCTGTACTCCATACCACCTACGGACTAACAATTAGTTCCGAACCCGAACTAAGAATGTATGAAGAAAATCATGAATTCTTAGTGGTTAGGTGATGCGGACTAGAATACGCCCGCAACTAAGCCCGAAACTACGGACTTCGAGCTTAGAGAGTAGCCCCCCAGAGCCGCGGCAACTCTTTGGAATAATTCTGCAACAACTTGTTACACCTACTATCATGTTTGCCAATTACCTCATATCAATTACTCACAGTTATAAAATATCCATTCTTATCGGCTAGTGTCAGTTTACATCGCTCATATCTTATCTTTGACAATCCGCTGTCTGTCTACACTGGTGTACGCCGGCCTAATCTGCAGTATGTTCAAATTCTATTGACATTTTAATTAGTTTGCCGTATTTTGCGTTACATTCAGCACATTCGGTATCTATGATGTATTACTGATAAATGATATGGAATTAATTAGTTGTTTTTCAGTGAAATTTGCTTGCTCCAAAATATTCCTGATGTTTCGTTGTCTTCGTCGTTCAGTTAGTGCGAATCTTACCAAAAGCATAAGGTTATCCACACAGCTGTTAATATTTTTCTATGATTAGCAAATATCTAGGATTAGCTTTTGTCCGTGGCCTCGCTCCCGGGACATACGATCGGGACCGCGATAGTTTACTATCAGTGAAACAATTTACGTAATCGGATCAGAAGTTCCAGTGAGTTTCTTCTTCAAACAAATTCCACCGCCCGCCCGAGTTCGCACGGGTGCAAAACTGCAAACTACATAAAAAAATCTTCCTCGTTTATCGCTCTTTCTATCCGTATCAAAATCCTCTGCGTGGTTTAGAAGAAGTAAGCGGAGGAATAGACAGGTAGACAGCATTTGAACCTTTATTTATACCATAGAAATATAGCTGTTAGGCTTTCCTAACTATATTTACTTTTTCCTTTCTTTCCACGCAGAGGATTTTGATACGGATTTCAGTAACGACTGCCTAAGATCTACAAATGACAGCCAGGACCAACGGCTTAACGTGGTTTCCGAGGCACAAAGAGTCTCGATATGTTGAGTGGTCACCCATCCCAAGACCGACCTTGGGCTTTGCGGCTGTTATTATGTAGCCTTGAGCTCCTCTGAACCTTTGTTTATACTATTTTTAAAGAATAGAATATAATATAAAATTGCGAAAGATTGACAGTATTCCTTCTGTGGAAGCGATCGACGAGCTCAACTCGGACCACCGGCCCGTGGTCATGGAGCTCGCTCCTAGATCGGGACCCATGGACCCCGAACAACCCCCCCCGACCCGAGTGATTACTGACTGGAGTCGAGTAAGCGAAATGCTGAAAGACACAAAGTCACCTCACTTGGACAAGATCCCCGATCTAATCGAGACCGCCGCCGACACGACGGCCGCGATCGACTCTCTCACTGATCACGTGCAATACGTCTTGAACGAGTGTTCGAGGGAGACTCCGGCGATGAGCCATCATCGCTGGAAGCTCCCGGACGATGTGCGTGACCTGTTGACGGAGAAGAACGCGGCTGTCCGTGCCTACAGCGCCTTCCCCTGTCAGAGTAACAAAGTTCACATGCGCTACTTACAGCGTAAAGTAAGTAATCGCATTAAGGAACTGCGTGACGCTGACTGGGATAAGATGCTGGGCGACCTCGAACCCAACCACCTGGCATTCTGGAAACTTCAGAAGAAATTACGATCTGCTGAGGTCACCTCTATGCCACCCCTCATCCGCCCAGACAACACCGTCGCCTTCGACGACGACGAGAAAGCCGAGTGCCTAGCCGACAGCCTGGAGGCACAATGCTCTCCCAGTTCTCTACCAGTAGACCAAGCTCACCTTCGCATGGTGGATGCTGAAGTCGAACGTAGAGCTTCCATCCCCCCCGTTGAGGACCCCGATGACCCCCTGCCCCCCGTCACTCCAGACGAGGTAAAGGAGATCATAGGCAAACTCAAACCCAGGAAAGCCCCTGGGTCCGATGGCATCACCAACAAGGTGATCCGTCTCTTTCCCGCCTCCCTGATAATGTTGATGACCGCCATCTTCAATGGCGCTCTGTCCAACAACATGTTTCCACAATCGTGGAAAGGGGCTACCGTTATCGGTATCCCTAAACCAGGGAAGCCCAGGTCCTCCCCGACCAGCTATCGTCCCATCAGTTTGCTCAGCGGCCTGGGCAAGGTCTACGAGAGACTTATTTATAAGCGACTCAAGGACTTTGTCGAGGCCAAGAGCCTGATTCCCCCCGAGCAGTTCGGCTTCAGAGCCAACCATTACTGCGTCCAACAGGTCTACCGCATCGTTGAGCATATCAGCGACCGCTTCCAACGCGGCCAAGTGACGGGAGCCCTGTTCTTCGACGTAGCGAAAGCTTTCGACAAGGTCTGGCACAACGGTCTGATATACAAGTTATATCAATTCGGTGTGCCAGATCGTCTCGTGCTCATCCTACGAGACTATCTGTCGAACCGCACCTTTCGATACCGTATCGAGGGTGCGCTTTCAGCCCCCCATCCCGTTCGCGCCGGAGTGCCCCAAGGCAGTGTGCTTTCGCCTCTAGCTTTCACGCTATATACCAGCGACATCCCGACCTTCCCCGGGACGCACTTAGCCCTGTTCGCCGACGACACGGCCATTTATCGCTCCGGCAGAAGCGAACAATGCATAACTCGAATCCTCCAAAAATCGGCCAACGCCCTAGGCGTCTGGTTCCGAAAGTGGAGGATCGAAGTTAACCCCGAGAAAAGCCAAGCGGTTTTGTTTGACAAAACGCGAGGCCATTCCTCCAGACCCACTCCCAGCCCGATCACCATGTTTGGTAAGCCGATCCCTTGGGAGAAGCAAGCCAAATATCTAGGCGTGATCCTCGACCGACAACTTACGTTCGGTGAGCACATAAAGAAGGTACGCTCGCGTGCCTCCTTTGCTCTCGGTAGGCTCCACGCCATGCTGAATGCACGCAGCAAGTTGTCCCTAAGATGCAAACTGCGCATCTTCACGACGTGCATACGCCCCATAATGACGTACGCGTGCGCCACCTTCGCGCACGCAAAGTCGCATCATATCCATAGGATGCAAGTAGTCCAAAATCGTTTTCTCCGAAAGGCCACGGGCGCCCCGTGGTTCATTAGGAACGAACGACTCCATGTCGACCTCAAACTCCCGACAATGAAGCAGTGCATGAAACGACTATCGCAGCGTTTCATCGAAACTGCTTCAAAACACCAAAATCCCCTTATCGCATCGGCCACCCGATACACCCCCTCACAGATCAGTAGGACTCGCCGCCCGCGGCATACCCTCGTCGAACCCGACGATGCCATCACCCAGATTCAAGAGAGCCGTAGGGAAACCAGCACTCTTAAGAAACACAAAAACAGATCGCGTTCCGTATTCAGGCCCCGCCGTCGGGGCCCGTCGCGACGCCCCCGTAAAGATCCTTCCCGACCCTTGATTACCGAGCCAGCCCGTGTCGCTGAGCCAGTAGTTCTAAACTCCCAAAATAATGCTATGACCCAGCCTGCCCCTTGCTGTTCCTCCCAAGCGCCCTAGATGCCCTAGCGAGCGGTCATGTAGTTGTAACTTAGTTTGTAAGCCCTGGCTGGGGCCTTAGAGTCATTTAAGGCCACCACAGGATAGTCCGGTTAAGCAGTCACCAGCCCTAGCGTGCTGAACTGCGAGTGGTGCCGCTCAAAAAAAAAAAAAAAAACAGTATTCGTTTTCATGACTCGTATTTCGTAAGTAGTGTTTTGACGACCATTAACAACTTCCGCGGTTCCCCGCTTTAGTAATAGGGAAAAGGTTTTAAATTACAGATGAAATTCAAAGAAACTGCTTTGAACACACATCAATCGTTTACTCCCACGCATCTCAATATTTGTAAGATTTGGGTTAACGACTGCGCGATCGTAAAATTTTGTCGGGATGCAGATTTAACTTTTTTTTTATTATGCGGACTGTGTTCCACCACCCGCAAATTCTTCGTTATATCCTTTTTCTGAGCCACCTCGAAGGAGGATTACCAAGCACTCTATATTAACTTTACGGAAAGTTAAGGGACAAGCAATTATGAGCCTTGTGCGATGCAACTAAGGCATCTATTATTTTTAACTGGACTCGCCTTTCACTTAAAACTGTCTTGCTAATGATGCTGGTGTGTGCCCAGATCTACATGATCCAGAATGTTCTTGGCTTATGACTCTGAAGATTCTGCTTCTGGCTAGAAGAAATCTATGTCATTAACTCACAAAACGATACCAAGAATCAGAATTGTGTTATCTGCAATTGAATTAAGCAATGTGCTCAATGGACGAATATTATCCTAATCCGGGCTAGTTGAGTTAAAACATCATTCATTTACACTTTGCTTAACCTAGTAATCGGATTACGAAATCTCGTTACTCTTCAAAGACGGACTAAATCCCTGAAGAGCGGTGCTCTTAGATTACCTTATAGATCTCTTTGGTCATTATCTCATGAAGGAATTTGAGTTAATTCTTGATTGATGTCTGACTTATTTGGCTTCATAGATGTTTCTTATTTTCTCGCGGTAAGGTATTAATTTTCACTGTGAGGATCGCCCGGAGGAAACGGTGGAGGTCAGCCCTGCTTGGGCGGAGCACCGCCGTGTCCTCGTCGAGGCGATCGGCGGCGGCGACCTCTCGCGTCCGGCCCTGGTTGAATCCATGGTCCGGAGCGAGGAGGCTTGGGAAGCGGTCACCTCCTTCTGCGAAGCAGTAATGCTAGCAAAGGAGGAGGCGGGCCCCGCGAGGGAGAGACAAGGCCTTCGCCCCAACGATCGCCCTGCGCCTCCCGGATCTCCCAGGAGTCGCAGGGCGATCCCCGTCCACCGTAGGCGCGGGCCTGCGGACGGCGAGCGTTGGGTGGCTTGCTGTCCGATCACCACCAGGCCCGGGTCGATGGCGCGATGTGTTTCACGCGCGCCTCAAAGAGATGTCAGCATAGAGGACGGGGAGACAGTTAAATCCGCGGGATATTTGCGTAGCACACAATTCAAAAACATTGGCAGCGTAATTTACGTTTTTGAAATACATTAGGCACATATATTAATTTTTCAAATTGTAATAAAAAAGGCGTCAGGTCCAGGCGCCTGTCAAAACCCATGTTTTCCGACATTAGATAGATTGACGTCTACTTAATTTTTACGTCATAAGCTACGTTCAAAGTAGAGGATCGTTCGCCTAAGCGGCGACCAATGGTGGTGTGAATTTTTCTGAAAACCCTCATTGGGATGCCATACGATGCCTTGAGGGACTCCAAATGTTACTTAGCTATTGCTATGATTTGCCATTGGTAGTTGGCATTAACGGGAATTTTAGATACTGGGTTACACGTGTCCCTGCCATCGGAACTCGTCGGCAAACCCGCCTGAACCAATATAAAGTAAGCCCGTAAAACAGCAATTTCTACTGAAATAAAAATATTAATACATTATTTTTATGTTAATGAGACTCGTTATTTTGCTTTAAAATACGAATATTTTTAAAGTCATGGTCAACGATTACCAGTATCTTGCACTTCGTGCTACCCAGTTACTGGGTTGCGACTGACATGAGGGTCAGATCGGCAGTCGCTTCATGTAAAATACAGGTATTAAGCTTCATCTGGTTATACTGGACGCCCACGCCAGCATAGTTGTATAAGTATGAGCAAAGTGAAATGGTCAACGACTTTCGACACCACATACATCAAATTTAACTAAACACTAGGGAATTTTTACAAAGCGGACAGGGCGCTGCGCTGTGACGAAAATATATGACGTCTGTCCGCGCGCCCGCGACGCTAGGTATATATTTCGTTCCTTTGATGCCATACATTTTATCTTGTCAGCGCCCTGTCCGCTCTGTATATCACGGCCCCAAAAGTAATAAAATTTTATTTAGAAAGATGATACCTAATTAGTAAATTCGTGAGATTCGTAGGGTTACTAACTTTTAAGATAATGCTCGGTACGATCTAATTGGCTGAAGTTAAACTTCTCCAATCATAAGCAGGTTTCTATTGGACTACCGATATCGACGGTCAACGGCTGATCGCTGCATTATCAGCCGTGTGTCCTATGTCTTAAAGTTCAACTCATGTTTAACAAGATAATTTTGTCTACCGTTCGCAAAGCATCGATATGTGTGAGTCACATTATGATTGATTGAACACGTTTTTCAGGAAACACTGATAGAATCTTTGATTAATTTGATGTGTGTATAAATTATGTATCGTCGGTATTTGAATTTCAAATACGTTACTAAGTCACAAGGTTTTACTAAACACAAGTCTTAATAAAACACCAAGAAAAAAATATGATGACCCCGAAGTTTAGTTCTTCGGTTAGTTTTTTGTTCAACCTATATTTTTCCACTGCTGGCTCTCCCCAAATCCTGCCACTCTTTCCGGTTTGTTGTCTTCTCCGACCAATCTGTCATGATGAGTGTCTTTAACCTTTTGAACGCCATTGTCACGTATACATGACAAGCAAGCGCGTGCGCTGTACGCCAAACGTCACAAATATGTGACAAAATGCAAAATACGGCGAATTTGTGGCTTGGCGTCGAGGGCACGCCAATGCGTTTATGCTCTGGCGTTCAAAAGTTTAAGTCGCCGGCCAGCGTTTCCTAGGCTTTCCTCGGCGACGACGCCCGTTATCTGGCTCCCACTGCGTTACGACTCTGGCCCATCTGTGAATTCCACCTTGATAACATGGATTAACAGCTCACTTCGTGATCACTTCACCCAAGCCATCATTTCGAGATATTTACGATATTTAGATGGAATGACAGCTCACTCCGTGATCATGTGACATCTTGATTTAATGGAATGACAGCTCACCACGTGATCACTTCACCCAAGCCTTCACTTCGACATGAACACAGAATCGACCGGAATCGACTGGCTGATGCATTTTAAATATATTTTTTCGGATTAGACTTACTTGGACTTTATAATTTCAAAACAGTACCTATAAGTGAAGGACGCAAAAAATCTAGAAGCTAGATATAAAGTAGTGGTCAAACACGATAACAAATACGCTTCAAAATTCTCAGGAAGTCGTAAAAAGGCACTGCTGTACAAATTCCAGTTAATGCTCTGTTTGAAATGGGCCTTACAATTATTAACTTACGTCTGTCGACCGAAACAAATCTTATCGCTACTTAAGCAGTGTTGCATATAAATGGACACGGATTTGTGAAAATAAAGAAAGAAAGAATTTCCTCTACGTAAATTTCTTCGAAACTACCTACGTGTACAATGCTCGTTTCTGTTTTGTCTGTAAGTTGCAAACCCGAAAACATTTATTGCAACAAAACCATTGATTGACTGAGCCGAAGGAGGAAGGCCAGAGATCGCACACGATAGAGAGGTTTTGAAGGAGAAACGCCAAGCCCCAAGGCCTTTGCCTAGCAGTTACACAAAAATTAGTGTAAAAAAAAACAATAATTTACAAGCACTTTTGAATGTTGTGTCAAGGAGTCTGTCAGTTACTGAGAAGTGGAAGCAAAGCGAAGGTCTCAACGGAGAAGAACGTGCAAAAAATCCAAGGCACTCTGTCGCTAACTGCTCAACTGTATTAGAAAAATTCTTAAAAATCACTAAAAATCTACCTACTTACTTTTTTATTTCAATTAAACCCCTATTCCAGATTAACCCCAACTATAGGTCCAAAAAGTAACTGGCACCTGTACTTTGAGAAAAACAAATGCGATAGCTTTCATTTTGACAGATGAAAAAATTCATTGCATCAGCTAATATTTATCGATATTAACTTAGGTACTTAAGAAGTTCTAATTTATCGCAATGACTACCAAGGCTCGTCTTAACTACACTACACATTTAGACATGCCTGTGAAGCATGTTTGTTTAGTTACGTACTTATCGAATTTGTGACGAACTTCGAATGTATCATCGGTTTTGATGATCAAAATGAGTGGCTTCATGGTAGCAGTGGTAGCCCAAAGCACACAGATGTTGCATTTCATTGCAAACCGCGTGGTATGTAGCGTAGATCGAACGTAGATATACAAACTATACAAAGCCCAGTGAGGCTATTTCGATACTATAGCTGGCGTTGGTTCGCTAGGAGCGTTTGTCCAAGCACTAAGTAAAGCCTATCGACCGACCGCTTACTGAGACGGGTTCTGAGGAATCTGTGTGTCTCAGAAGGGATTGTCGCCTAACAGTAGTGCTTCCTCTAAAAACCTCACGGTGAAAACGTCTGTAGAGTGAGCTTGAAGTGAGTTGTCATTACAACTCACTTCATGTTCACTTTACTTCCTCTAAAAACCTCACGGTGAAAACGTCTGTAGAGTGAGCTCGAAGTGAGTTGTCATTACAACTCACTTCATGTTCACTTTACCTAAGTAGTAAGGAATGTCAGTTCACTTCACGCTCGCTTCAGCTTTATTTTCATCGAGAGGTTTTCAGACAGCCAGCTGATATTGAACTCGCCACATCGCCACCCGAAACGCGCAGCTCTTTCAGGAATTGTTTCATATAAGCAGTCCACCTGTAGCTATGTGGCTTCGTACTTACGTAATAGGGTATTTTCTGAAAAAAATAACTATTTGGTTCGTCAATAAGATGACGAACGATGAACAAAAAAATGATGATACAGTGCTTTGTTTTTTCCCATGACGTGACGCGTTGGTACACTTTTAACTGAATGACCAAATATAAATATTATTTTTCTATCAAGGAAAATACCCTGTTCTACCCAACTTGGTGTTAATAAATCTGTTCTTCTGAAGTACTTTTACACGTTTCCTTGCGCTCTCGCAGTCGTGCGGCATCTGTGCGATGTTCCCGTCGTGCATGTCGCTGTTGTCGCGGCGGGGCGAGCAGCGCGCACCGCGCCCCGGCCAGTCGGCCGTCGTGCTGAACGTGTACGACATGTACTGGACCAACTGGTGAGTGACACGTTCACACACAGGGTATCCAACATCTGTGCGATGTCGCCGTTGACGCGGCGGGGCGAGCAGCGCGCACCGCGCCCCGGCCAGTCTGCCGTCGTGCTCAACGTGTACGACATCCTCTGAACCCAAGTAGGAAGTTATAACTCCCAAAGTATCCTTAACCTTAGCGGATCAACAGCAGGGTGTGGATATGAAGCCGAGTCACAAACTATGCTCTACCTCTTGTCCCAATATTTATCTCACTATGTCCCAAAACATGGAGCCAAATTGACTTATGCGCTGCAGCCTGCAGCCTGCAGCGATAAAGTGGCAAAGTTTTGGACCACACAAATATGAGTTATTGTCGTGCCATCGACACGAAGAAGATTTTGGAAACAAAGTAAAACGATGTGTTTTTGTTCAGGTACACGGCGGGCGCAGGTGTCGGCGTGTTCCACAGCGGGGTACAGGTGCACGCCTCGGAGTGGGCGTACGGGGGACATCCGTACGCCTTCACCGGTGTGTTCGAAATCACGCCGCGCGACGAGCGGGAGCTAGGCGAACAGTTTCGATTCAGGTACATATTATTGCACTAGACACGTACCCTATGGGGTACAGGTGCACGCCTCGGAGTGGGCGTACGGGGGACATCCGTACGCCATCACTGGCATGTTCGAGATCACGTCGCGCGACGAGCGCGAGCTAGGCGAACAGTTTCGATTCAGGTACATATTATTGCACTAGACACGTACCCTATGGGGTACAGGTGCACGCCTCGGAGTGGGCGTACGGGGGACATCCGTACGCCATCACTGGCATGTTCGAGATCACGTCGCGCGACGAGCGCAAGCTAGGCGAACAGTTTCGATTCAGGTACATATTATTGCACTAGACACGTACCCTATGGGGTACAGGTGCACGCCTCGGAGTGGGCGTACGGGGGACATCCGTACGCCATCACTGGCATGTTCGAGATCACGTCGCGCGACGAGCGCAAGCTAGGCGAACAGTTTCGATTCAGGTACATATTATTGCACTAGACACGTACCCTATGGGGTACAGGTGCACGCCTCGGAGTGGGCGTACGGGGGACATCCGTACGCCATCACTGGCATGTTCGAGATCACGTCGCGCGACGAGCGCAAGCTAGGCGAACAGTTTCGATTCAGGTACATATTATTGCACTAGACACGTACCCTATGGGGTACAGGTGCACGCCTCGGAGTGGGCGTACGGGGGACATCCGTACGCCATCACTGGCATGTTCGAGATCACGTCGCGCGACGAGCGCAAGCTAGGCGAACAGTTTCGATTCAGGTACATATTATTGCACTAGACACGTACCCTATGGGGTACAGGTGCACGCCTCGGAGTGGGCGTACGGGGGACATCCGTACGCCATCACTGACATGTTCGAGATCACGTCGCACGACGAGCGGGAGCTAGGCGAACAGTTTCGATTCAGGTACATATTATTGCGCTAGACACGTACCCTATGGGGTACAGGTGCACGCCTCGGAGTGGGCGTACGGGGGACATCCGTACGCCATCACTGGCATGTTCAAGATCACGTCGCGCGACGAGCGCAAGCTAGGCGTACAGTTTCGATTCAGGTACATATTATTGCACTAGACACGTACCCTATGGGGTACAGGTGCACGCCTCGGAGTGGGCGTACGGGGGACATCCGTACGCCATCACTGGCATGTTCGAGATCACGTCGCGCGACGAGCGCAAGCTAGGCGAACAGTTTCGATTCAGGTACATATTATTGCACTAGACACGTACCCTATGGGGTACAGGTGCACGCCTCGGAGAGGGCGTACGGGGGACATCCGTACGCCATCACTGGCATGTTCGAGATCACGTCGCGCGACGAGCGCAAGCTAGGCGAACAGTTTCGATTCCGGTAGATGTTGTACTAGACTAGTACAGTGTGGGGTACAGATGAACCCCAGTCAAACCTTGTGCAACCATTTTGGTGCCCTGTGTTAAATTCAAAATTCAGAGTTATAAGAACTATCACTTATACAAAGATATGTAAGTAGTCAGTATTTTAAAATATAAAATTTGCGAACAAATGATTTCCTTGCCTTCTCCTCTTCTAAAATTAAGTGATACATCTAAATTATTCATCAAATCTTCAAAGGGGCTTAACCTGTGTTGTAAGTAAATTCCCATAGATCTGTAAAAGCCCATGGCCTCAAGAATTCCGACGAAAACAGAAGCTACCTAAAAGTATGACTTTAGTAAAACTAATACAACCTCAACTCACGCCTTTGTACCATAACCAATCAGTTCGAAATAAGTTGTAATTTTATAAAACGTTTATTTACAGACAAAGTGTGCACATAGGTTACACGGATTTCAGCGAAGAAGAAGTAAGACGACTCGTAGCAGAGCTAGGCAAGCAGTTCCGCGGTGACAGGTATGTATTTTCATCATTTTCTTGTAACACTACCGAAAATAAGATTTTAATGCAACTAACGTCATTTTAACTAAAAAGTTCAGAGGTACACATGCACACCATAACGCATTTCCTCCAAGAGTAATGATTAATTCCCTCTTTTGTGTTTCTTGGAGTCTATCTCTTTTCTAATATTTTTTTTTGGAGTCTTTCGACATGGTTCACCTCTTTCTTCCAGTTTGTAGCCGTGATTGATTTTAATGATTCTCTAGTTATTTTTCAATATTATTTTTCGATTGATCAATATTTACGTCATAATAAGCTACATTCGTTTTTATCACAACATTCCCTAGGTATTGTAATAAAATAAAAAAATATGTCAAATACCCTATTGAAAAGGATATTTGACTGCCACAGTCACGCCACAGTGAATTTGCGCCATAGACTTATGCGGGACAAGGATTACTATCACTTAAAACAGAGAAGTAACACGTTCTGAAGTTATTCCAACTGAAGAACTTCAAAACGTTCTCTGTTTTTCTACCGATCTTATTTATGTTTTCGCTAAGCATACCTTGTAAATTTTTGATATTGTCAAATATGGGATAGTGCATTTTTTATGTTTCCGAATGCAGCTGTATTCAAATACAATACAGATATACAGATCTTTAATTCTGCTTACATAAAAAAAACTTTAATTCGGATAAGCAACATCCATATGGGTTAGTAAACAAAAAGATAACTTATGTTAGTAAACTTATAATCTATTTAGATACTAGGCTGTTGTTGGAAGTGCATCTCCGAACAACATCACCTAACAAAGGAGAATCATACCTCCCCGCTATTCTGCTTAAAAGATCAATCTTTTAAGCAGAATTGAAGATCTTTTAATATGATTGAGGCAAGCTTTGAAAAAAGCAATTTATGTATGCTAACTTCGGAAAGTGTTTTACTTTATTGAAAAGCCGCCATGTCTTAGAAAGCTGAATAAAAAATTAGAAACAAAAAATTACGGCATATTTTGGTCGCACATCACACATTTTCGACCGTAACAATATTCAAATATTCATACACAAGGTGGTTCACCTAAAACTTATTAACTAAATACCTCAGTGATTACACCTATTACCAAAATTATTACAAAACCATTAGTGTTTACTGCCAAGGTTACACACAAACATACAAACAAGCTGGTATAAGTATAGTGCGGCTAGACCTGAGTGCCACTGCCAATGCTGCTAATTTTTAAACAAAGTTCGCATTCTTTAAAAATATAGGGACATTGAAGCTTTTTTGACAGATTGCGAATGTAATTCCAATGCGAACGTTGCACGCAACCTGATACGGTTTTCACAAGATAAACGAGGAAGGTTTCTGCATATAATTTGCGAAGCGAAACCCGGGCGGGTCACAATACACATTTATAGTACAATAAAAGTGTCTGAGTGTCTGATTCCGATAACCTTTGATACTCCGGCGATAATAAGCCATATACTCTCTTTACACGCCTGTATTTACCGAAGGCGTACGTAGTCCTATAAATTATAGCTGTTGCCCACGACTTCGTACGCGCATATCCCGTTTTTTCCCGTTCCCGTATAGCCTATTATTTTATTATTATTTATTAGTTTCAAATATTGCTTCATTAACTTATAAACTAAACCCCACAAAACCGTAGTAATGGTTTGACTGTAGGGTCGGTGAGCCTCCACATATATGTACACTCATTTGTTAATTTGTACTTATTAAAACTATTTTTATTAATTTCACTCCTTATGTCTACCGGCAGACTGTTCAGTAGGTATGGTAATCGTTTTTAGAGTTCTGTTACCAAAGTAGTTGGTGACTCTGGGCTCACTGAATCTGCCAGCAGCATAGATCGTGTATTATGGTAGTTGATTACATGACTTAAGTTATGCTTTTGGGTACCATGGTGGTTAACTGCTAGAAGATATTTATGTTTGTAACTGATCGGTAGAATTTTACATATTTAAATAGTTTAAGTATAATACTAACAAAATATGGATCAAGGTCTGAATTAAAGTAATTTTTTTTTTTTTATAATCTCCTTTACAACTGTTTTTTTTGTTTTTTGAGTAACAAGTAGTTTTAGGAAACGGATTTGAAGAGCTTCAAATTTATTCAGGTTAGTTTTGAATGTTAATCCATAGCTGTCAAGGGCATAACTCATTACAGAAACTACTAATGACATGTATATACATCTTAATATGCTAATAGGAACTTTAAAGCTTATAGCATTCCTCATTAATGTGGCTATCATATACAAAATCTGTTCAGTATATCCATAAATTACCCCTCAACACATTACAACCCCACAAATTTTACCTCTTTATAATATTAGCATAGCTGTCGGAGATGGTCCCAATAAAAAAAAACATGTTCATGTGGTTTTATAGAGGTATGCGGAACTGGGTGTTAAGTTCTGCAAACAAACCTCCATTGAAAAGGGCGGATTCTCCGACCAGGCGGGTGTTGTGTCTGGTGGGCAACTGACGGATGGTTGTTGTCGGGTTACAAACCGTGCCGAGAACTTTAATAGCGCGATGTAGGATTTTGTGGCATAGATGCCGCCGTCGTGACAAATTGGCGATTAGTTAAAATAAACCCCGCCTGTTTTCTTTATCTCATAATTGTATCTTCTATCTGTTTCAGGTACCACCTTATGAACAACAACTGCAATCACTTCACCTCAGCATTTTGCTTGGTGAGTCATTTATTTATTTTATTTTATTTCAATTTACATTGTAGTGACATTCAACAACGGAGACGCGTCAAGTTTACGCGGGAGAGAGGGCTCACGGGCGCGGCAATGCGTGTCCAACATGACATTGAGTTGATCGTAACTTTTTAGTCGTTCCTTCTGAAACGATGTGCGCTGCAACATATAAATCAGATAATTACATTGTTGAAGCAAAATTATAGTTTTCATCGCACTGTATCGTCTTCATTTTTAGGGTTCCGTACCCAAAGGGTAAAACGGGCCGTCTCCAGGCTGTATCTCATGAACCGTGATAGTTAGACAGTTGAAATTTTCACAGATGATGTATTTCTGTTGCCGCTATTACAACAAATAATAAAAAAACAGAATAAAATAAATATTTAAGGGCTCCCATACAACAGACATAATTTTGCCGTTTTTATATATCCGGAATCCGTAGTGTGTGAGTTCGACTCGCACTTGGCCGGTTTATGTTTACGTGAGAAAATAAAAAATACGTATCCAATAATTTTTGGAAATCTATCTGACGGACTAATTAAATTATTTCAGTAAAATACCCTATTTTGTTCTTCTTTCCAATTGTAAAGGAAGATCATTCAGGTCGTCCCTCCATCTTCTTCATGGTCGTGTAGTTTTCTATCAGTGAAATATTTTTTATAATCGATTTTCATATTTATTCAAGAGATAACAGCGTACAAACAGACAACAATTTTATTTACCTGTTTATAATATTGGTTTAGATACTCACCGATGATTAGATAGATACGCATGTGTATTTTAAATATAAGTAAAGCAATAAATACTATGTTTTGATAGCAAATACAAGTGCGGAGTTTTATCGCTGACGATTGGTTTATTTCTAAGAAAAATGTGTACAATAGGTAAAATTCTATTTTCGGTTAGGTATTTGTTTTATCGCGATATAGTCTTCCAGTTTGTCACCATCATTTGTGAAGCCAGGTTTATGTCATTTTAACCCTTGTTCAGGTTTTTACAGGAGCCATATAGGATTATCGTTCAGTTTCGCCATCTCTTTTCTATCAGTTAATGACATAAAACAAAGTCGCTGTCTTTCTTTGTCTGTTTCTCCGCATCTTGTAAACCATGCAACGGAGTTTTGATAAGGGTTTTAGGTACTAAAAGAAAGAGCGATAAACGAGGAAGTACATTTTTGAAGCAAATTTATAAAAATAGGAGCCCACCGTAATCGGGAATAGGGTCCAATCTAAGGGGTCAGGGCTCCAGTGAGAAGAATCTCCTAACATAACGAGCCGTGTCCAGAAGTACCGCTTTCTGAATCAAGCTCTTGAACCAACTGACCAACGGGAACCCAACCTTTGTATTTGCTCCGTGAACCCAACTCTCGACCCCACTCGGTACAATGTTCGCCTGAGTATTTTTATATTAGCCCGAACTGTCCCACTGCTCGGCAAAAGCCTCCCTCTATTCCTACCAACGTTCGAGCGATAAACGAGGATGTTTTGTGTGTGAATTTTATTTGTATATTTTGATACAAAATGGCTAAACTATGGCCGTGATTATTGCACCCGCGCGAACTCGGGGCGGGTTGCTAGTTGACATGTAAATGGTTACCTGTAAACGTATCCTTGCATTTGTACTATCTTTAGTCTATGCAGTAACATCAAAAATCGGTCAAGGCGACAGCAAAAATTGTCAAAGTTACAAACAAACCAAATATAATTTATTACTATTGACAAAGGCGACAAGGCGACAAGTTATGTTTAACATTAAATCATAATAAACCCCTTCTTGTTTAACATGCATGCAAGTTTGGCATTGACTCAGGAATCTTTTTGATTTATTGTCTCAATGCTTAGAGGGTTATCAAAGGTTGAGTGGCGACGTTATATTAAAAACATATTTATTTAAGAACTTAGTATCTATTACATATATTATGTAGGTAGGTATGTCTAATCGTTTTTGTTTTTCGGTGTTTCTTCAGGTTAGGTTCAGCCGGGGATTACGGAAGTCTCTTACGTTCCCGCGATCCCCGGCGTAGGTGGGAGATGGAACACCGGGGCGGTTTTAGTCAGTAAGAGTCTGACCGACCCCTCCGCCCGCCCCAGGGTGGATGACATCCATGAGGAATTCCCCCTGTTAAAAAAAAAGGCTAGGTTAGGTTGAATAAAAAAAACTTCCGTTCATAAAAATACTAGATTTCAGAATAATTCTCAGCGTTCATCCAAAGAAATATGATAAACGCTGTAACTCAGTCTTTTTGTTGCCTTTTTTCGCCGTAACAGCTGGATTCGTATAAAACTTAGCACACAGGTAGACCATGACGCGGATTAAGCCAAAGAAAAGTTTTCAACCCGGTAGAATGTTCTCTTGAGACGATAAAATACTATTATGGGGGACGCCTCAGGCAGACGCTATGTCTTTAATACGATCATACCTACTATCGCACGGCAGAATATTAACCCTAACGACTTTCGCATTTGCGATATTAGCTATCAATTCTGACTAATGAAATACGATTTAACACTTTCAGTGCCCAGAACTCAGCATATGGGTCGAACAATAATTTGTTCGTGCCCACGAGTCGTTGCTACGTATAACGACGACTCGGTTGCCGAGTTGTGGGCACACGAACAAATTATTGTTCGACCCATATGCTGAGTTCTGGGCACTGAAAGTGTTAATAAAATTAAACCAAGAACCTTCCGTCAAAATTGCCATCACTAACAATATCCATCAGAACTCGAATCAATCACTGAATAGTCGTTTTAAAACAAACAAGTTATGCTTTACGGAACTGACGAGTTATAATTATTAGAAGTCAATTATGTGGAACACAATAGCACAATTAGCGATAAGGCGGTATTATCAGCTCTTGTGTCGATCGTTAGCGGCGCCGACGCAATCTGCGCAACCACGTGTGGGTCGCACGCAAGGCAGAATGTTACTTTACGTGTTCTTAATTTACGATGGAAAGATCAGCAGCCCTACTATGACGTGCTAATGCGATCCAATTCCGATGATGTAAACGGGATAGTGCTATTCGCTATGTATAGCTTAGTCTCCCTCTTAGAGCGGAATCATGATCGTTTTAAGACTTCATAGTACAGTAGAGCCCCAGGGGGACCCTGGGGCTCTACTGTACTATGAAGTCTAATATCGAGATCCCTCCGACCGCCGTGATGCGTAGCGAGGTATGTGTTTGATAAGAATCCATAGAATCGCTTCATTCACCTAGCCTCGCTCAGCGCAAGCGATTCTGTTGGTTTTTAACAAACACATCCCTCGCTACGCATCCTCGCACATGTCTGGTGGAAACGCAGCCTAAGACGTTGGTTCCAGCTCTCATTTGTAGATCTTTGGCTTTTTCTGTAGTTAGAAGTGCGGCAGCATTTCTTTTTTTTAAACTATGCCACACACTGGGAATTTCTCCTGTATCAGGGGTGCGTTTACAAACATACAAACTCACATACACAAACTGCCAGACCCGGAACAACTATCTGTAGGCCATACAAATATTTGTTCCGTGCGGGAATCGAACCCACGACACGCAACGCAGCAGCCAATCGCTTAACCACCGCGTCATCAGCGTTGGTTGCACCCTTCTGATTTATTGAGAGACCCAGTAGTATGACCAAGTATCTGGGTGGAAGAGGTCAGGTTTGCAGTCTACATGTAGAATGCGTATATTTTGCTGCATCCGATTAGACTGGAAGCTGTCTCCAAGATGATTGATAAAAATCAGTTTACATAATAAACAAAAAATCTTTGTATACAGGTAAATGCGTGCGTGCGTACTATATCGTACTATATAATGGTCGTGTCTCTCATCATATAATCTTCGATTACTTCTGAATCAACCCAATTTGGACCGCAGTCGAAATCGTTGCAAATTAGCTCTAGTAGGAAGGCACTCCCTTGAAAGCTGATTTACCAATCACCCCGTATATTGAAGCACACATGATATCAAAGGTCGTTCAAGATTTAAAATAGACCCCGTATCACTATTCCACGATAACAAACCTACACAGGGCCAGGGAAGTCGGAAACGAAGTTATCTCAGTACTCGTCGCTTAGCTTTCTGTTCGCCGGGGCAGGAAGCGAATGGAGATTAGAAAACAATAGAATTGAATCTCAACAAACAATATTCATTTCATACCTATCTTATTATGCTAGTAGATTCAAGTCCTGAATTCGGAACTTGGAAGTACTTTCGATTCCCCGATGGCTTATCTTTTCTAATCGGCGAGATGGGCAGACGACATTGTTACCATCGCGGGTAGAACCTGGATGAGGTCAAGTAATGAGTGGCACAAGAAAAGAGACGCCTATGCTCAGCATTTCAGCAGTGGGCGAAGTCGGGCCACAGCCCGTATTATCATGATCATTGTATGTGTATAATATCATGTGAAGCAATTCTGGTGATATCTCTTCCCGTATCAATAAAATTAAATTACGAATGTCTGATAAAAAATCGTAGGAATTGGTGGTAGAACATTATGTATTCATTATCCATACCTACTAATATTATAAAGGGGAAAAAACTGTGTGTCTGTAACCTCTTCACGTTTAAACCACTTAACAGATTTTAATGAAATTTGGTACAGAGATGGATTAGACTTTGGAGAAGAACATTTTTTATCTGGCGAAGCCGCTGGCAGAAGCTATATATTATTATATTTTTTATATTATTCAGCTGCTTTTGGCTAGTTACACTGAAAGCGGACCCCGACTTTCCATTATCCGCCTAGCCTATTCTCAACTACGCAATCCCAAATAGTTGGAAAAGGTATACTGTGCCTCCCCTTTCCTTGGAAAGCACGTTAAAGGTACACATATATCCACTCGGAAAGGGATCGTCAGCGTATCAACTCGAGCCTTGTAGTATTATTTGTATGCAACTTCCTATTGCAACGCACACTCATCGGAATCGTAACGTAATCGCCTCGTCTCGGGGCAATACGGCGATAAAGGCGATACGGTGCCGATCCCTTTCCGAATTCAAATGTGTGCTATGAAATTTAGCCGTTGATCCGGCTGTCATTTGTAGATCTTTGACAGTCTTTATGGGTAGTCAGAAATAAAAAAATCTGACCCACCCAGTTACTGGGTTACTGGGGTTATATAAGTAGTCGCTCCACGTAAGATACTTTGACTAGAAACCGACCCCGGCTTCTACGCTACGGGTCGCAGTTTCAAAACTCTTATGGCCCCTGGATTTTTCAACTAACTCTAAAATCGGTTTCTACCGCTCTGCTTTTCGGGCACACTATAAAATGTATCAAGAAATAAACATTTTACTTCGACTAAATGTGCTGAAAGACGTCGATTGTTCAAATGTGCTATTTTAACTAATTCAATGTTTTGTGTATCGTTGCAGGCGCTATGCGAGCACGACATCCCGGCGTGGGTGAACCGGCTGGCTTACGTGAGCTCGTGCGTGCCCTTCCTGCAGCGGTGTCTGCCCAAGTGAGTCCCAATGTATATTGTGTCGTTTTTATTTTTATTTTCTTCTTTTATTTTCATAGGCGTCGCACTAAGAGCAAGCGATCACAGCGCGATTAGTGAACGACGCGATCGTTTGTTCGACATAATCGATGAACACAATTTTCGCGAATACGAATATTACGAATGATCGGGACGATCGTGTATTCGCGCGATGATCGTTTTGTATTAGGATGACGCCTTGCGTGCGTTTCCATTACAGCGGAGTCAAGCCGACTAAAACGGAGTCGTGCAACAATCAACCAATCGCATTGTTTATAATTCACATCACAAGACTCCAGTGTTGTCTGTGATTGGTCAATTCCTGCACGACTTCCATTTTCTGTTTAGTTTTGCTCCCCTCCGCTTCAGTAGAAACACACTCTTATACGTTCTCCAGCTTTTTCTTGCATTCACATGAGCAATATGATTGCGTTATTTTGATATGATTTTCTCACACTTTATTATTTACGTGACACATTACAACTTTCCGCGTTGAATCTTGATCTCTTATTTTGTAAGCAGCCGAGTCAGGAACCACAGACGCATTTGCCAAAAATCGCTTTTCATTAATCTTTGGTCGGTTTCTATAGTTATATAAAAATGTTGTTCCTTCTGCTAAGCAAGGTGCGATCACAGAAACATTTCTTTCTTGTGTACCAGGGTATACTTGTGTTGATCATTGTCCTGGAATATCAGGGGGGTGCTACACACTTAAGCGGGCCGTTATTAAAAAGGCACAGCCGACAAAATCGAATATACTCTTATGCAGATGAATGTTCGGCTTTGCCAGTCGGGTTCTTGGCGATCAATATTAGTTCACTTGCCATTTATTTGATTACCCGATCGGGACAAGCCGAATAAAATATAACATGTGCAGTAATTGATCCGGCCCGGCCTTGTCGTTCCACAAATACTGCCGAACGTGCCGGCTCGCTTATGTGTGTAACGACCCTGAACAATTTTAAGGCTTTAGTTACAGTAGCATTACACCGCGATTATTTTAAACTGGGTTGGAGGCTTTTGCCCTGTAGTAGCACCACATAGGCATACGGTGTTCAACAGTCTATTTGCAATCGGTGCAGTGTTTCTTAGGGCCAATTTTATTATTTTTAAACAACGTTCTCATTTATATCTCAATAGCAATCTGACAAAAATTTAAGAAATGGGGCTTTTGACAGATAGCGAATGAGAACGTTGCTCAAAAATGAGTAGAAGTGGCCCACTTGTTCCGTACACCTGTATGAGCCCTCACTCCTGTCTGACTAACGTAACTAACAGTGTACTTACGGCTACTGTGCTTTAGAGAGTGGTTGACGCCGGCGGCGCTGCAGCACTCGCTGGCGGCGCACTCGCGCTCCTCCTCGCCACAAACGCCGCAAACGCCGCAATAGCTAAGTGAGTACCTACTCCCTTTATATTGTACTCCGTACCTCAGAAAGGTTTTATTTTCTTTTCTTCATTCATACTTAAATAACTGATGCAAAATAGAGAGTGCAGAATTCAAGAGCGAGCGAAGCGAGCTCGAAAATTGTTGCGCCCCACTTCCGACAGAGGTTTCATTGCGTCAACCGGTTAGTGGTGACACCCGATCGTGACAAAAATGGTCAACAGACGGTCGGGTATCACCAGCTAAGCTGCTGATTGCTGAGTTTGCAAAAACATTGATTTATAAGAACATACTTCCTTAGTACAACGAACATAATTTGATAATTTTATTAATATATATTTCTCTTTTCTTCCCCAGAATATGTACTGCACTGTTGCAGATAAGCAGTCAGAAGTGTTGTGCGAACTAATACATACTAGACATAACGTTAGCTAGTACTTGTTTGGCGCATTGTCGATCGTTACTAGAGAGGCGGAGCCGCGATCCGCCGTTACAAAATAAAAAAATATAGTCGATTAGTCTATGGTATGTTCAAAAATCGACTAAACGTACAAACACGAAATAGTGACTTAAAAAACGACTTCGACGCGACTCCGGCCTTTATATTATATTAATCTAAATATAATTCTACTCTCGCGCTAATATAAACTGAGTTCTGTCTCTGAACTGAACGAGTGAGAGAGAAGACACTATTTCACTCAGTTTCTATTGACGGAGCGTCTTTGCAGTAGTGTTGTCCCCATTTTAAGGGTTCCTATTTTAATATGGAACTTATATTTAACGAATATTTAAAACGTAAAACTTAACTTTGTAAAGGAATTGATCTTTTACATAATTTCGTGTAAGTGGATGATAAATTATTTCTTCGTTGATAAGCATCTTTAAGTTGATAATATTTCTTTTAAAATTAGCATGAGTGACAAAAGACAAACTATAGGATATTTGTTAAGATTTAAACTAGAGTTTTCATTAATTTACAAATTCAAACTTCGTCACTTAGATTATATTAATTTATATTCATTTTCATTTCGGGAATTATGCGTTAGCTTATGTTACGGACATTATCATTTCTAGGCAACTCCTAAGTATAAGGATATCGGGTTTCTATATAAAATACAAAAGAAAAAACTCCATTTAGTCGTTGTATATGAGATGAAAATGGCGGATGCATGTGTGTGTGAGATATACGTAGATTATTGTAGTCCGTCCGTCAGATGTTGAAACAGGCGTGATTTTTAATAAATAAGTGCGTTTTCTATACCTCGTTATTTAATGCAGGCGCCAAAGGGAGCTCATTGTGCAAAATGAGAGGACGGCATCCTGCCAACGGATTTATCATAGGATTAGGCCAAATATAGAAGATATCGATCTTACCGGCCCAAATTTTTGTTCAAATTATTTTTCAACCAATGTTTTTTTGTTACAACCAATGTTATTGTTATAGTTTGTTCTACCCTTAATCTTACTACTTCTACTTGATACTCTTTAAATTTCTGACTAAAACTACCCACCTAAACCGGAATTGATCTTTTATCAAGAATCCAAAGATGCAGTTGTAGATTCTCGGGCCCGAAGTTGATAAAAACTAAAATCACAACCTAGATTTTTTTTCAATTTGTCACTTGTTTTATTTTAAATAAAAAAAAAAGGTTTTGTTTTAAATGAGCACTTTTCTTTTGTTTGCCATATGTTATTACTTCCCAGAATCTGATCTTTATTAGTGACACTTTCGGACGGTGTAATAAATTTAATAAAATAATACAGCACACGCTGTATTATTATTATTTTATATTTTCAAAATCAACAGGTTCGATTAATGGCTAGGAAAACTGTTTCTTTTTAATCCTATAATTCAGTTTTAATTTTCATCAAAATCGTTCGAGACTCGTTTCAGCATTTTTCGATATACTTCATTGATTCGGATTTGGCCATCCGCGCACACTTGTAAATATTCACCCTGTATATGGCTCATTCTTATGACAAATCCGTTGCTTGGCAAAAAGCGGTCCTCACATTTTGCACACGTAAATCTCTGGTGCTTCGTCTAATATGTCTCTTATGAAGGGCAGTTTGATAGTATCTACAACTATTATCCGACCAAGTAACTAAGTAGACATTTGGGTGTTGTCAAGTTATTCGCGAATATTTCGCTGAGATGGCAGGCGGGGATGAGAGAGCATTTAACCCAAATTGTCTAACAATCTTAGTCGGTTTAGTTGCAACGAAACTATGGGAGGAATATCACTGAAGAAGCTGAACAGGATCTGGGCCCGTATCATGAAGTACTTACAAAAGGAAGATATGAAGCTATACAACGTTTCACAGAATGAACGTTATACATACATTTTGTGGTCGAGTTATAACCAGAGGTCGGAGTTAGGTAGAGTTATTTATGTACTTGCATCGAAATGTTGAGATTAATATGGATCTTCCCGGGATTTCTAATAGACAATCCCGTGTGGCTAACAATATTACAAATGAATAATAATAATGTTTCTTTTGTTCTCACAAGCTATGTTATGCGAATTACAGATGTGGCAACATCGCGCGTGTGCGCATTGGAATTTTGCATCTTCGGACATCCGATGTCGTTGATGTAAATTTGGCAACGTCACGCGTGCAGTGGTTTAAATTGTGTAAAAGTAAAACACTTTTTACTTAATAAATCACTGGATTTATCTGCTCTTTTAAATTAATCTCGGGATTTGAGTACATAAATAACTGTACCTAATTCCGACCTGTGGTTATAACACATAAATGTATGGGGCAGTCGATTTTTCTTTCCATCTCATTCAAGAATCATGATGACAAACCACGTTCAAGAGGTTTCAGTTCCACATTTGTTCTTGAACGTGGTTTAGACGATCGCGTTGGGTTTCATTTGTGACGTTCGCCCCAAAATCTTGATTTAAAACTAGATGTAGGTACTTTTGAAAACATTGGTTTTGATCAAGATCGACTGGAAAACCGGTGTAATATATGAGCAATATATGACAACCGGTTTTCGATAAATATAATTCCACGATTGAGAATACAAAAATATCAAACTGCCTTATATAAAGCTAAAAGTTGGGAAGAATAAAAATATTTCTTGTTAATAAATCGTTTGAAACGTGTGTTTATTGTAATATTAATTTAAATATTTACACGTGTAGGTGTAGATGTGAGAGTTGCTCTATACCGAAGTAGAAGTAGCAAAGGGTAGCTCAGCCAATCAAATTTCAACTTTACCTTGGTTTTAATTAAGTCGAAAATACCTTACTGCGTGCAGTGCGTGCTTCTGCCGGCTGCAGGATGACAGTGGTTTGTTTTCGATCTTATTTCAATTCACATAAATTTGATATTTCATTGGCATTGGACACTCTTCGCTACATCTGCGCGCGGATATACAAAGAAATAGATTTTGGCGTAATGTGTGGGAAGGGGCTTTCAACTCTACGTTTATACCATTAATTTGTATCGATACAAGCGCAAAAGAATATAGTCGTTAGTGGGTGAATCATCTTCGATATGATGGTGTTGCCTTATGTAAATAATGTACTGGTACTATTTACAACTGGTATTATTTTACTAGCATAAACAGGTGGTCTTGTTCGCAACAATAACTGAATTGTTTGTTTTACTACTTGGATATATACTATCTATGCCGAAATACACATGCCTGTGATTGCACAAAATTATGGAAGTAGCTTGTATTTCATAGTGACATTCACCAATCAGAACTTTTTAAAGCACCTATGTCATGCAAGATAGTTGCATACTTTTAAGGTGCAATTCCGTGCATCGCGGCCGATCGCAACCGCGCGCGGCTCATGCGACAATAGTCACAGTATGAAAATGTATGGCACCGCTTCCGAAGTCGGCCGCGCGCGTCTGTCGCAGACCTCGGAAACGACGCCATACATTCTGCGTCTCGCGCGGCTGCGATCCTTTTACGGCCTTCAAGGAAAAATTCAACTTCCACACGAAAGAAATCGACGCCGCGACGTCCAAAAGTAAATGACAGTTGCCTTCTTAGTATATTAGAATCACCGTTGAAGGTTTACCCAAGTATCGAATAACCCCACTGTAGTTATATTAATTCATCTCCTAAGCAATTTAATACAAGCAAGTGAAAACGCATACCCGAGTGACGTCGTCAGGATTAAACTAAAGTGCACTTAGACATTGTGCATTTACTGGGTTACTTAGACATAATGGTGTATATGTGTTACTTCGAAGAGTTCCGTCACGCTCAGGATCGCGGCTTAGGGTAAAATCGCACGAGCATAAAAACTTTACCCTTGGTAAAAAAAATACGCCACTGAAAATTAGACGAGTATTTTTGTATCCTGAATTAGTGCACGCAGCGATGCGACATCACTTTTTAAATTAAATAGTACCTTCTTGAACCTGAAATGGCCACATACTAGTTGAAGCGTTTAGTTATTTTATTTTTTGTTTAGAAGACAATGCGTTGATGACTGTTAGATTAAAATCGCGGTCCTAATTAACCTTAGATGATTGATTAACAAATCGTGGTAGGCACTGGCTGATCCAGGGTGCCCGGGGGCTAAGGGGCTCAGCCACAAAGATCCAGATATCTTTGTTAGCCTACCTAACGAAGTTGAAGAATTTATGAAAAGTGATCCAGGAAGGATTGCTATGCGTTAAGCTAAATTAAATATTATGTGCTTTTTTAGTGTTTACTTTGCTAATCTACCCTCAGGGGTTAAGAGCACCTCAGCCCCCCCCCAACGAAAATCCTGGATCCGCCACTGGTGGTAGGCATATTAATTGCATTACTATCTTGGAATCATTCAATGTTCCGTTAACTTTCAAGGAAAACAGCAAAATGCAAATTATCTCAGTAAGAACTGTCATATTGCTAGTTTTCTTTGTTCGGGATTGATAAATTAAGTATACTTGCTTCCTACATATTGAGTCGAATAGTGCCCGATTCTAAAAAAAATCACCCGAAATGGTGAACTAATTGATAATTATATTTAAGCATAGCTGAGATCCTGATATTTCACAAAAGTGCCATTGATTGATAAATAAAGGAAAATTAGGTAAAAAAATATTTATTAACTAAAAATTGTGTTTATTTACGCGGCCATCTTTATTTTGTGAGAGTCTTTAGAAATTAAACAAGGTTTCTTAGTAAAGTTTAGGGTATTTGGCTTGAAACAATGTTTAAGCGACACTTGATTATTGTAATATAACCGTATTCTCAGCCTTTGTACTTGACAATGCGCCAACGAATAACGTATTTCAAATAGGAACACTTATACACGATTATATTATATTTGTCAATGCGTTTTACATTTTGTGTACATACTTTGTAAATTTTAAGAAGTGTGATAATCTGATAATTGATAAATTAATCATGTTAAAATAATTGCCCTATCGTTTTGTAAAAATATTAATGACTTATTTCCATAGAGAAAGAAATAATATTTGGTTTAGAACTAGAACGCCCATTCCGAATCGATTGAAATAAATAATTTAACTTGCCATTGTAGAAAGCTCCGGGGCGTATGAAACTACTCATGTGGTATGAAACGCCTAGTTTCTGAATATTATTCCTTTTTGTATGGGAACACATATTTTTTTTAAAGGAATGGTTTTGAATAAATTCGCCAAAAGAGCGGTGTCATATTTTTTTTTTTGCTTTGGAAAAAATATGAATTTAAATTTATCGTGCATCGTGTTCGATTTGAAATACGCGTCTATCGTGTGTAAGTATCGGACTATAATGTGCCACGTCTCACCTCAGTGTTTCAAGTTATGACATTTTTACAAGTTACAACTAGTTAGGTAATGTGGAGCCGCAGGGGCGCGCTGACGACCCCGGACTCGTCTCTAGAGTTTGTACGAGTAGCTACTACTGCCAGCTTTATGGGTTGTATTTCTTTATGTATGCTTAGATTGATGTATGTAAGGCTTAGTGCAGACCAAAGAGCAGTGTAATGCAGATGATTTATCTTCTGACGTTCAATAATAAACTTTATTTTTGAACGTTCAAAGTTGAAGGTGTTCTCCTAGCTCATCGCTTATTACGACTTCAGAGTAGGGCCTCTGCAATCTGTTTGATCTCTGCTGAGCCTAAATCGTTTACTTATATCTGAGTCGCAAATTCTGAGTTATTTGCGAACTTTTCTCTATTATTTTGTATAAACTTCTTCACTAACGTTTCTCTATTTTAGCACCTCATTAATTACACAAACATTATTTTATTTCTAAGTTTACGAGGAGTTCCTAAGACTCATGACAATTTGTAAAGATATTGTTTTAAGCCGTTTGTCTATAGCGCGCCACTGCGGCACAAAATAATACTGTAGATTTTGGAACTATAAATATAATATGCAAATAAAGAGTTAAAACTGTTGAATAACACTATAAAATATTACTGTTTAAGGTAGATATATTTTAAATTTTTAATTTTTCGAAATGAAAGGGCAACTGTACTTGCATGTTAAACAAATAAAAATAGTTGAATAAAATTATGTTAAAAAAACACCTTCTCAGTAACAAAAAAGTACCTAAATGCGACGAAACTATTGAAGTACATGAATACTTTATGTCAAAAGCAATAAATAATATAGTAGCGAAATTCCTTAGTCGCCCTGAAAGCAGTGAAATTTAATGTATAAAGAAAAATAAAAGTTAAGATATAAGATAAATAACTGTCAAAAGAAATACTAATTAATAACTGCCATCATGCCATGTAATTGGGTCATAATTAAACCAAAGATTCTTCCACACTGATTATATCATCAAAAAGGGTCAATGCATCTATTTCAACTATTATTTAACTTCTTCTAAGATATTTGCTAAATTTTAGTTTATTAGGGCCCGCTTGCTCGAGGGTTGTGACTTGCGACCCATGACATATTATATAGTATTGTACTATACATCATAGAAAAATAATATAGTACGCAAAATACTATATTTTCAACGCTTACTCAACTACTGAAGAGTCCTTTTATCAAATTCCCATTCAAGGTATTGCCATTCCCATACATTAGTATAAAGTTGTTTGTAGGCACCAACAATTTCGAGCTCGCTGCGCTCGCTCTAGCATCCTGCCGGTCGATTCTATAAACACGATCACGAGGTGACCTGTCAATCCATATAAGTATCACGAAAAAAATAATTTAAAAAATAATTGTGTAGGTACCTTCTATACTATTTTTTTCCTCAATTTTCCAAAACTACTATATTTTTGCAATGATTTACAAAAAAATAATATTTTTCTCAAAAAAAGGTTGCAACCCTAGCTTGCACAGCACCAGCCAGCCAGCCTGCTATATCCTATCAACTCTGTGTTAGTTGCTAACACGGGCCCATTATGCTGTTATTTAACCTCGTGTTAGCAACTGACTCACGAGTTAAGTTTGTGGTGCAATTGGTCCTAAGTATAAGAACATGTTTAGCAAATATCTTAGCAGTGGAGTTTGTTTTGACGAGGTGTATTTTTGTCCTGCATTTAATCCTTTCGCCCTAACGTCATAATGTAATATTTTAACAACTTCTCAGTTTTAGCAGCTACATTTCAACATTCCTTTTTGATAACATGTCTCATTTCAAAGCTTTTCCATGAATTGATAAAAGTTTAACATAATATAAACTTGGTAAATAAACTATGATGTATGGTTATTTCAAAGTTTTGATAATTTCGATCACAGATGTAGGTTAACTCATAATACACGCGAGCTTGTTAGTTATTTACCAAAGTTTATTCTAGTTCTAATTACTTAGTGTTTGCATTTATTTTAAATAAACTTTTTGTGTGTGCATGTGCGTATCTTATTTGTAAATTAAGGCCATATTTTTAGCAAATATATTTTATGTAACGCGTTTATCCCTTATGAACCTCGATAAGGTATACTTTTGAAATGTTTGTACAATTTATTTCTAGTTATGAGAATATGTAGTTGTGAGTTGAATTTCAATTTGATGTTAGTCTTGCGTGTGGAATAAAGAAGTCTCTATTTTTATTATGATGTGGTAACTAAATGAGAATGTAACGAACTAATCTAGATGTTAAATAATATAACACTGTTACATACAAGTAAATCAATTTATATTCTATTGGGTGAGTCGGAAACGTGTTGCGGATATTTTCCGCTCATTGAATGGCGATATTTAACGGTTTTTCACAATATTGTCAGATTAAAGTTTGGCAATAGTATAATTTTTGAATGAATAAACTGTGTAAAAAGTTTGCAATTTCACGTTTTATTTTGAATCCCCGAACCAAAGACGCTTCTGTGCGGCGTTGAATTTTGCACAGTCAGTAGGTACTTTGCCGCCAACTCCGTTCGTAGGCTGCCTCGAAATATGAACCAAAATTGTGGGTCAACGTAACGCCAAGAAGCTCAAGAGTGTGATTGACACTGGCATGGTCACCATTAGGGATTAAGCACCTGATACCTGGAAATAGGTCGTCGGCCCAAGCTAGCACAGGTAAGTAAAAAAAAAATTATTGGGACCTTAATCAACGCAAATAACACCCAAAACAATGATTGTTAGAATTTTTGTCTGTTTGTCTGTGCGTTTGTGCAGGCTAATCTTAGAAACAGCTCATCCGATTTGTTTTCGCTTATACATAATGGTAGGCTTCACTTAACATTTAGTTCTTGTTTCATGTCAATCGGTTCATAATAACAAAGATATGGCAATTTAAAGAATCACGTCGAACATTTGTTAAACTATCTATATCTATTCTTTCTCTGTTCAGTAGCATTGACCGAAACATTACTAAACTTCATAATCTTAAAATAAAAATCTCTGCCCCAAGTTCCACGCGAACGAACTTGCGGGCAAGTTACTTTTTTTATAATAATAATATAATATTTATCTTTGTATGAGTGTGAATTCTAAACAACTAACTAGGTATGTGTGGTGTCTGTTTGTGTGAAATATATTTGTTTGTCATGTATGTATTCGTTCATTGTGTAGTATGCTTTTTAATTAATATTTTTTTAAGCTTATTTGTAAAAGTTGTATCGCAAGTTTCATTTTTTATTGCATCTGGTAAGTAATTCATTAAATATTTTTATTGACATTACGTAGAGACTATTTGAATGTTATTTCATACGCGAAGGTAGCTTAACATGTTTTTATATCTGGAAGATCGGTCGCCATGTAAAAAAAATCGTGTATTTTCTAACAAATTGCATACATCCAGGATATAGATAGATGATAATGTGAGTATTTATGTTTTATAAAAAAGGGTTTACAGCTGCCGATATTGACGAATTAATTTCTTTTGGAGAATGAAAAGTGTAGGCGCGTCTGTGCAATTTCCCCACATTATACTTAATGCCATAGCTGAGCAATGCATTAGTGTAGACGTAGTATGTATCTAGGTGGTAAGTGCAGTTTACAAGTCGGTAGTATTTTTGACTTCTTTGAATTTCGGTAATTTCGATCGTACTATTATTACATGGGGCTTCCAAGAAAATTGTGTGTCTACTGCAGAAATAAAAAAAATAGTTATTATATCTATGGTCTGCTGTGAGTCCGAATAGCGTAAAGTCGTTAACTAAGTACTTCCATTTTTGTGCCATTTGTTGAGAAGTTGACTGGTAATGGGGATTTTTGATGAGGGTAGAACGTCATTAGTTTAGTTTTTCATAATTAATTTCAAGGTTGTGCTCGTCCATCCATTTCGTTGTTTAGTTAAAAATCGTGTTGAGTTGTTCATTTATCTTACTATTTGTTCGGCATGTGGTAAGTAAGTAGTAGTATTTTCTCGTATTTTCTATAGTATTTTTTTATAATTTTATTGCCAGACTTAATACTTAAAATTGTCAATAGGTTTCCTTTAGGTACCTTTTGTTTGTGCATCAGATCTTTATACCTTTTGATAACCAATATTTTTATAGTGTGTTATTAATTTAGTTTTTAAATTCGGTATAGTTTTGTTTAGTAAATTAGTTTTGGTAGTCGATGGTTACTGATAGAAATAAAACCAACTGAGTGTTGAAGAGTACAAGATGGAATCGAATGATCGAATCGAACCGGAATGTTTTTTTTTTTTTTTTTTT
>NDFZ01005341.1:503504-515474 GCA_002192655.3 Mamestra configurata | reverse complement strand
CGAGGCGGGCGGGGCGCGGGGCGTGCGCGGCGGCTCCGGCCGGGGTAAGGATCACTTTTTCTCGCTGCCCGTCACCGCGTTGCCCGCACTGTTCGCGTTTTGGTTGCCGTAGTTCTGCAAGTTTTCAAGTATATTAGATTAAATGGAATTAAGAAAAAGCAAATTATCAATGATGGATGGGTGAGATCGTGGTCTAATGTGAGCCTAAAAATAATAAAAAAAAATTGAAAAATTTAGCTGCCCAGCAGCAATTATGACAAAATACAACAAATAATGAAATACGTACGAAAAGCTGAAATAATAGATTTATTTTTAAGACTGGTTGCCTTACTGAAAATTAAGGTAAACATAGAACATTGAAAACATCTGCCCCTAAAACCGAATGTTTTTTTTATCTTGCTCAAATTGTTCTAAATAACGGATTCTGTACTAACCTGATAGTATTGCGCCCACGCCTGTGCGTCAGCTGCGTTGCCAGCCTGGTTACCTTGTTGATACTGTAACAGATATACACCATCAGATACTGATAACTTCTTTCTCAACAATAAGTCACAATATGCACACTTAGTTGGAGCTGGCTTTCTGTCTAACTGTATGCGATGGATGGATGTTGGATGGTTATCACGAAATCTTCGTAAGATAGAAAGAAAGAACGTAAAAGAGAGTCGTCCAACCATCCACGAATCTACAGCATCAATCGTTGTTTGACCTGGAAGGTTGGCTCGTGTGGCTGTTATTACTTTTAGTCACGAACCCCTCTCTCTGTATGTACGAATATTCATGGAATGGTCATTATGTTTCTAGATATCCAGGTGTCCTGGTACACGAACACAGCTCACGGACTGCAAGCAGAAGTGACATTCGGTTTGCAACATGGGGTTTGCAAGCGCAAACTGTTACTGCCTTGGTGATTGTGGAGAATGCCAATGATTTCCTGCACCCCAGCCAAAAGTGATGAAGAGGAAGACTATTTGATTTTAGACAGAGCCCTCCGTCTGTCCGAAGATGGAGGACATCCATAAAAAGGAGCGTGAGGATTGTCACAAGAACCGAGAGGTCTATGCTCAGCAATGGGCGAAGTCGGGCTGTGGATGATGATGGTGATGGTACAAGTAACATACCCCGGGCCATCCAGCTTGTTGCTGCTGCTGCTGCCACTGCTGCCACTGGTACCACTGCTGCGCGGTGTAGTTGGCGGGCCACTGCTGGCCCTGGCCGGCGGCGCCCTTGGCCCCCGCGGCGCCTCCCTGGGCGACTTGGGCGCCGCCCGCGGCTCCAGCTGCACCAGCACCTTGCTGCTGCTGCTGCTGCTGCTGCTGGTTACCCCAATTGCCCCAGTTACCCCAATTGCCCCAACCTGTAACAAAGATCAGGTATGACACAAGCCTAAAACTTATGGAAACTTCACTGAGTATATAAAATGTTTATGACAGCAAGGGCACATTATTCTCTAGAGTATCTCGAAAATCAGCCCAATTAAGAATTCCCAAACTCGAAGCACTAATGTAGCCATTTTAGCCTTTTACAAACGCTTTTGTATCTTCTGGGACTTGAACAGTTAGTTTGAAAGTTGAAGCGTTGTTTTTGACCTTTTTTTTCCTTCCTGTTGTTTTTGACCTTTTTGTTAATTCTCACAGTTACAAGTCTATCTTACCATTCAAGCAACATACCTTGGTTTTGGTTCCAGTTGCCCCAGCCTCCCCATCCGCCGGCCCATTGGTTCCATCCTTGTTGGTTCTGCTGGTTTTGGTTTTGGTTCTGGTTCTGCCCATCCTGTGTGTTATAAGAGTTTAGTCCAACAATGATTTTGACAAGCTCATGATAGATCAAGATGAAAATTCGTATGCTGTGCAAATGTGCCATGATATCCACGTGCCACGTGTCCTTGACTGATGATTGTTAAGTGTGAATCGAAAAAGTGATTATAGAAACTAATATATTACTATAACTAAAGTCTCCTTGCATAAAACCTAAACGTGACCTACGGCTGAGGGGTTAACTCTGAGTAAGTTGCTATCAGAGTTGATCATTTTCACTTCAGCGGCATCAGTTCATCCGTTCTTACGAGAGACGTTAGTAAAGGTTTCGGAACTGTTGGACTTATGACGGTGGTACGCCGACAGACCACAACCATTTTCATTATTAATAAACATAGGTCTCTTCCTCAAGGGTCGCCACATTGATCGGTACTGTGCATTTCGCACAAACTGTGATAGCTCCTTTTTTTGGACAAGTCCGCCACTTTACACAAACTCTTTTGCGCCAGAATCAACAGTAACGCGGGCGACCACTAGCAAAACGCTAAGTCAATGAAGCTCGACGAGAAACAATTCAACTATCTTGGATCCCACAACAAAATAAATAAAAAAGCCGAGGCTGTTGCCCATCTGTACATGTTGCGTACCTTGGGGTTCCCCTGCGGGGCGCGGTGCGGGTTCATGCCTGCGGGTCGCGCGGGCTGCATGGCTCCGCGGTTGTTGCCCATCTGTACATGTTGCGTACCTTGGGGTTCCCCTGCGGGGCGCGGTGCGGGTTCATGCCTGCGGGTCGCGCGGGCTGCATGGCTCCGCGGTTGTTGCCCATCTGTACATGTTGCGTACCTTGGGGTTCCCCTGCGGGGCGCGGTGCGGGTTCATGCCTGCGGGTCGCGCGGGCTGCATGGCTCCGCGGTTGTTGCCCATCTGTACATGTTGCGTACCTTGGGGTTCCCCTGCGGGGCGCGGTGCGGGTTCATGCCTGCGGGTCGCGCGGGCTGCATGGCTCCGCGGTTGTTGCCCATCTGTACATGTTGCGTACCTTGGGGTTCCCCTGCGGGGCGCGGTGCGGGTTCATGCCTGCGGGTCGCGCGGGCTGCATGGCTCCGCGGTTGTTGCCCATCTGTACATGTTGCGTACCTTGGGGTTCCCCTGCGGGGCGCGGTGCGGGTTCATGCCTGCGGGTCGCGCGGGCTGCATGGCTCCGCGGTTGTTGCCCATCTGTACATGTTGCGTACCTTGGGGTTCCCCTGCGGGGCGCGGTGCGGGTTCATGCCTGCGGGTCGCGCGGGCTGCATGGCTCCGCGGTTGTTGCCCATCTGTACATGTTGCGTACCTTGGGGTTCCCCTGCGGGGCGCGGTGCGGGTTCATGCCTGCGGGTCGCGCGGGCTGCATGGCTCCGCGGTTGTTGCCCATCTGTACATGTTGCGTACCTTGGGGTTCCCCTGCGGGGCGCGGTGCGGGTTCATGCCTGCGGGTCGCGCGGGCTGCATGGCTCCGCGGTTGTTGCCCATCTGTACATGTTGCGTACCTTGGGGTTCCCCTGCGGGGCGCGGTGCGGGTTCATGCCTGCGGGTCGCGCGGGCTGCATGGCTCCGCGGTTGTTGCCCATCTGTACATGTTGCGTACCTTGGGGTTCCCCTGCGGGGCGCGGTGCGGGTTCATGCCTGCGGGTCGCGCGGGCTGCATGGCTCCGCGGTTGTTGCCCATCTGTACATGTTGCGTACCTTGGGGTTCCCCTGCGGGGCGCGGTGCGGGTTCATGCCTGCGGGTCGCGCGGGCTGCATGGCTCCGCGGTTGTTGCCCATCTGTACATGTTGCGTACCTTGGGGTTCCCCTGCGGGGCGCGGTGCGGGTTCATGCCTGCGGGTCGCGCGGGCTGCATGGCTCCGCGGTTGTTGCCCATCTGTACATGTTGCGTACCTTGGGGTTCCCCTGCGGGGCGCGGTGCGGGTTCATGCCTGCGGGTCGCGCGGGCTGCATGGCTCCGCGGTTGTTGCCCATCTGTACATGTTGCGTACCTTGGGGTTCCCCTGCGGGGCGCGGTGCGGGTTCATGCCTGCGGGTCGCGCGGGCTGCATGGCTCCGCGGTTGTTGCCCATCTGTACATGTTGCGTACCTTGGGGTTCCCCTGCGGGGCGCGGTGCGGGTTCATGCCTGCGGGTCGCGCGGGCTGCATGGCTCCGCGGTTGTTGCCCATCTGTACATGTTGCGTACCTTGGGGTTCCCCTGCGGGGCGCGGTGCGGGTTCATGCCTGCGGGTCGCGCGGGCTGCATGGCTCCGCGGTTGTTGCCCATCTGTACATGTTGCGTACCTTGGGGTTCCCCTGCGGGGCGCGGTGCGGGTTCATGCCTGCGGGTCGCGCGGGCTGCATGGCTCCGCGGTTGTTGCCCATCTGTACATGTTGCGTACCTTGGGGTTCCCCTGCGGGGCGCGGTGCGGGTTCATGCCTGCGGGTCGCGCGGGCTGCATGGCTCCGCGGTTGTTGCCCATCTGTACATGTTGCGTACCTTGGGGTTCCCCTGCGGGGCGCGGTGCGGGTTCATGCCTGCGGGTCGCGCGGGCTGCATGGCTCCGCGGTTGTTGCCCATCTGTACATGTTGCGTACCTTGGGGTTCCCCTGCGGGGCGCGGTGCGGGTTCATGCCTGCGGGTCGCGCGGGCTGCATGGCTCCGCGGTTGTTGCCCATCTGTACATGTTGCGTACCTTGGGGTTCCCCTGCGGGGCGCGGTGCGGGTTCATGCCTGCGGGTCGCGCGGGCTGCATGGCTCCGCGGTTGTTGCCCATCTGTACATGTTGCGTACCTTGGGGTTCCCCTGCGGGGCGCGGTGCGGGTTCATGCCTGCGGGTCGCGCGGGCTGCATGGCTCCGCGGTTGTTGCCCATCTGTACATGTTGCGTACCTTGGGGTTCCCCTGCGGGGCGCGGTGCGGGTTCATGCCTGCGGGTCGCGCGGGCTGCATGGCTCCGCGGTTGTTGCCCATCTGTACATGTTGCGTACCTTGGGGTTCCCCTGCGGGGCGCGGTGCGGGTTCATGCCTGCGGGTCGCGCGGGCTGCATGGCTCCGCGGTTGTTGCCCATCTGTACATGTTGCGTACCTTGGGGTTCCCCTGCGGGGCGCGGTGCGGGTTCATGCCTGCGGGTCGCGCGGGCTGCATGGCTCCGCGGTTGTTGCCCATCTGTACATGTTGCGTACCTTGGGGTTCCCCTGCGGGGCGCGGTGCGGGTTCATGCCTGCGGGTCGCGCGGGCTGCATGGCTCCGCGGTTGTTGCCCATCTGTACATGTTGCGTACCTTGGGGTTCCCCTGCGGGGCGCGGTGCGGGTTCATGCCTGCGGGTCGCGCGGGCTGCATGGCTCCGCGGTTGTTGCCCATCTGTACATGTTGCGTACCTTGGGGTTCCCCTGCGGGGCGCGGTGCGGGTTCATGCCTGCGGGTCGCGCGGGCTGCATGGCTCCGCGGTTGTTGCCCATCTGTACATGTTGCGTACCTTGGGGTTCCCCTGCGGGGCGCGGTGCGGGTTCATGCCTGCGGGTCGCGCGGGCTGCATGGCTCCGCGGTTGTTGCCCATCTGTACATGTTGCGTACCTTGGGGTTCCCCTGCGGGGCGCGGTGCGGGTTCATGCCTGCGGGTCGCGCGGGCTGCATGGCTCCGCGGTTGTTGCCCATCTGTACATGTTGCGTACCTTGGGGTTCCCCTGCGGGGCGCGGTGCGGGTTCATGCCTGCGGGTCGCGCGGGCTGCATGGCTCCGCGGTTGTTGCCCATCTGTACATGTTGCGTACCTTGGGGTTCCCCTGCGGGGCGCGGTGCGGGTTCATGCCTGCGGGTCGCGCGGGCTGCATGGCTCCGCGGTTGTTGCCCATCTGTACATGTTGCGTACCTTGGGGTTCCCCTGCGGGGCGCGGTGCGGGTTCATGCCTGCGGGTCGCGCGGGCTGCATGGCTCCGCGGTTGTTGCCCATCTGTACATGTTGCGTACCTTGGGGTTCCCCTGCGGGGCGCGGTGCGGGTTCATGCCTGCGGGTCGCGCGGGCTGCATGGCTCCGCGGTTGTTGCCCATCTGTACATGTTGCGTACCTTGGGGTTCCCCTGCGGGGCGCGGTGCGGGTTCATGCCTGCGGGTCGCGCGGGCTGCATGGCTCCGCGGTTGTTGCCCATCTGTACATGTTGCGTACCTTGGGGTTCCCCTGCGGGGCGCGGTGCGGGTTCATGCCTGCGGGTCGCGCGGGCTGCATGGCTCCGCGGTTGTTGCCCATCTGTACATGTTGCGTACCTTGGGGTTCCCCTGCGGGGCGCGGTGCGGGTTCATGCCTGCGGGTCGCGCGGGCTGCATGGCTCCGCGGTTGTTGCCCATCTGTACATGTTGCGTACCTTGGGGTTCCCCTGCGGGGCGCGGTGCGGGTTCATGCCTGCGGGTCGCGCGGGCTGCATGGCTCCGCGGTTGTTGCCCATCTGTACATGTTGCGTACCTTGGGGTTCCCCTGCGGGGCGCGGTGCGGGTTCATGCCTGCGGGTCGCGCGGGCTGCATGGCTCCGCGGTTGTTGCCCATCTGTACATGTTGCGTACCTTGGGGTTCCCCTGCGGGGCGCGGTGCGGGTTCATGCCTGCGGGTCGCGCGGGCTGCATGGCTCCGCGGTTGTTGCCCATCTGTACATGTTGCGTACCTTGGGGTTCCCCTGCGGGGCGCGGTGCGGGTTCATGCCTGCGGGTCGCGCGGGCTGCATGGCTCCGCGGTTGTTGCCCATCTGTACATGTTGCGTACCTTGGGGTTCCCCTGCGGGGCGCGGTGCGGGTTCATGCCTGCGGGTCGCGCGGGCTGCATGGCTCCGCGGTTGTTGCCCATCTGTACATGTTGCGTACCTTGGGGTTCCCCTGCGGGGCGCGGTGCGGGTTCATGCCTGCGGGTCGCGCGGGCTGCATGGCTCCGCGGTTGTTGCCCATCTGTACATGTTGCGTACCTTGGGGTTCCCCTGCGGGGCGCGGTGCGGGTTCATGCCTGCGGGTCGCGCGGGCTGCATGGCTCCGCGGTTGTTGCCCATCTGTACATGTTGCGTACCTTGGGGTTCCCCTGCGGGGCGCGGTGCGGGTTCATGCCTGCGGGTCGCGCGGGCTGCATGGCTCCGCGGTTGTTGCCCATCTGTACATGTTGCGTACCTTGGGGTTCCCCTGCGGGGCGCGGTGCGGGTTCATGCCTGCGGGTCGCGCGGGCTGCATGGCTCCGCGGTTGTTGCCCATCTGTACATGTTGCGTACCTTGGGGTTCCCCTGCGGGGCGCGGTGCGGGTTCATGCCTGCGGGTCGCGCGGGCTGCATGGCTCCGCGGTTGTTGCCCATCTGTACATGTTGCGTACCTTGGGGTTCCCCTGCGGGGCGCGGTGCGGGTTCATGCCTGCGGGTCGCGCGGGCTGCATGGCTCCGCGGTTGTTGCCCATCTGTACATGTTGCGTACCTTGGGGTTCCCCTGCGGGGCGCGGTGCGGGTTCATGCCTGCGGGTCGCGCGGGCTGCATGGCTCCGCGGTTGTTGCCCATCTGTACATGTTGCGTACCTTGGGGTTCCCCTGCGGGGCGCGGTGCGGGTTCATGCCTGCGGGTCGCGCGGGCTGCATGGCTCCGCGGTTGTTGCCCATCTGTACATGTTGCGTACCTTGGGGTTCCCCTGCGGGGCGCGGTGCGGGTTCATGCCTGCGGGTCGCGCGGGCTGCATGGCTCCGCGGTTGTTGCCCATCTGTACATGTTGCGTACCTTGGGGTTCCCCTGCGGGGCGCGGTGCGGGTTCATGCCTGCGGGTCGCGCGGGCTGCATGGCTCCGCGGTTGTTGCCCATCTGTACATGTTGCGTACCTTGGGGTTCCCCTGCGGGGCGCGGTGCGGGTTCATGCCTGCGGGTCGCGCGGGCTGCATGGCTCCGCGGTTGTTGCCCATCTGTACATGTTGCGTACCTTGGGGTTCCCCTGCGGGGCGCGGTGCGGGTTCATGCCTGCGGGTCGCGCGGGCTGCATGGCTCCGCGGTTGTTGCCCATCTGTACATGTTGCGTACCTTGGGGTTCCCCTGCGGGGCGCGGTGCGGGTTCATGCCTGCGGGTCGCGCGGGCTGCATGGCTCCGCGGTTGTTGCCCATCTGTACATGTTGCGTACCTTGGGGTTCCCCTGCGGGGCGCGGTGCGGGTTCATGCCTGCGGGTCGCGCGGGCTGCATGGCTCCGCGGTTGTTGCCCATCTGTACATGTTGCGTACCTTGGGGTTCCCCTGCGGGGCGCGGTGCGGGTTCATGCCTGCGGGTCGCGCGGGCTGCATGGCTCCGCGGTTGTTGCCCATCTGTACATGTTGCGTACCTTGGGGTTCCCCTGCGGGGCGCGGTGCGGGTTCATGCCTGCGGGTCGCGCGGGCTGCATGGCTCCGCGGTTGTTGCCCATCTGTACATGTTGCGTACCTTGGGGTTCCCCTGCGGGGCGCGGTGCGGGTTCATGCCTGCGGGTCGCGCGGGCTGCATGGCTCCGCGGTTGTTGCCCATCTGTACATGTTGCGTACCTTGGGGTTCCCCTGCGGGGCGCGGTGCGGGTTCATGCCTGCGGGTCGCGCGGGCTGCATGGCTCCGCGGTTGTTGCCCATCTGTACATGTTGCGTACCTTGGGGTTCCCCTGCGGGGCGCGGTGCGGGTTCATGCCTGNCCCGCGCCCGCCGCGCTCGCCGCCGCGCCCGCCGCGCCCGCCGCGCCCGCGGAACTCGTTGCTGCGGACAAACTTATATGTTAACTCGTCTATGGCGTCCGCCCTTCTACACTTCATAAACGACGACTATTGTACTTGTCGGCCAAATCTTTATAATGCTAATTCTATACAAAATTAGCTTGTGAATTCCAAGATTGTGTCCGTGAAGTCCGGCCGTGTCATCGATGTCATCACTGTGACGATTTTGCTGCATGTTATGTTTTATTTTGGGGGCATTTCTGTTTTATCCTTATTATTGCAACTGACAACCACAATAAGTGCAAGGCACCAAATCAGAAAAGAAGAACAAAAAGCATTAAACACAAGTCTCAGCATCACGAATCACAAATAAAGTATTTGTACAAATATTTTTCAGTACTTCAATACGACAAAATTAAGTTTATTTGTAAAAACAGAGTTAATTTAATCCTGTGTCCGACAGTTCAAGTGTTTCACACCTCTTCTATTTTCTTTTTAGCGTATTAACGGCAAATAATGTTAACAAATTTTATATTACGCCCAGTACTCAGCAACGGTAACACCATTCGCTGACGCAGGCAGAATATCCTCTCATGTACTGGTGAAATGCAGCGAAACACAAAAGGTGGACCACATAGACTGCGGAGAGGCGCCGCACAAGCATGTTGTATGCAGAGTTAGCTAAAAGTAACAAGAATGAATTGGTGTAGTCACTCATATCGTCCGGCCTGGTTGCCGCCAGGCGCACCGGGTTGCGGAGGGCCGCCCTGCCAGGGCCGCTCGAAGCGNTTGTTGCCCATCTGTACATGTTGCGTACCTTGGGGTTCCCCTGCGGGGCGCGGTGCGGGTTCATGCCTGCGGGTCGCGCGGGCTGCATGGCTCCGCGGTTGTTGCCCATCTGTACATGTTGCGTACCTTGGGGTTCCCCTGCGGGGCGCGGTGCGGGTTCATGCCTGCGGGTCGCGCGGGCTGCATGGCTCCGCGGTTGTTGCCCATCTGTACATGTTGCGTACCTTGGGGTTCCCCTGCGGGGCGCGGTGCGGGTTCATGCCTGCGGGTCGCGCGGGCTGCATGGCTCCGCGGTTGTTGCCCATCTGTACATGTTGCGTACCTTGGGGTTCCCCTGCGGGGCGCGGTGCGGGTTCATGCCTGCGGGTCGCGCGGGCTGCATGGCTCCGCGGTTGTTGCCCATCTGTACATGTTGCGTACCTTGGGGTTCCCCTGCGGGGCGCGGTGCGGGTTCATGCCTGCGGGTCGCGCGGGCTGCATGGCTCCGCGGTTGTTGCCCATCTGTACATGTTGCGTACCTTGGGGTTCCCCTGCGGGGCGCGGTGCGGGTTCATGCCTGCGGGTCGCGCGGGCTGCATGGCTCCGCGGTTGTTGCCCATCTGTACATGTTGCGTACCTTGGGGTTCCCCTGCGGGGCGCGGTGCGGGTTCATGCCTGCGGGTCGCGCGGGCTGCATGGCTCCGCGGTTGTTGCCCATCTGTACATGTTGCGTACCTTGGGGTTCCCCTGCGGGGCGCGGTGCGGGTTCATGCCTGCGGGTCGCGCGGGCTGCATGGCTCCGCGGTTGTTGCCCATCTGTACATGTTGCGTACCTTGGGGTTCCCCTGCGGGGCGCGGTGCGGGTTCATGCCTGCGGGTCGCGCGGGCTGCATGGCTCCGCGGTTGTTGCCCATCTGTACATGTTGCGTACCTTGGGGTTCCCCTGCGGGGCGCGGTGCGGGTTCATGCCTGCGGGTCGCGCGGGCTGCATGGCTCCGCGGTTGTTGCCCATCTGTACATGTTGCGTACCTTGGGGTTCCCCTGCGGGGCGCGGTGCGGGTTCATGCCTGCGGGTCGCGCGGGCTGCATGGCTCCGCGGTTGTTGCCCATCTGTACATGTTGCGTACCTTGGGGTTCCCCTGCGGGGCGCGGTGCGGGTTCATGCCTGCGGGTCGCGCGGGCTGCATGGCTCCGCGGTTGTTGCCCATCTGTACATGTTGCGTACCTTGGGGTTCCCCTGCGGGGCGCGGTGCGGGTTCATGCCTGCGGGTCGCGCGGGCTGCATGGCTCCGCGGTTGTTGCCCATCTGTCCGCCGCGCTGCCACGACCCGGCGCCGCCGCCGCCGTTGCCGGGCCCACCGCCGCCTGTACATGAACAAAATCACACTAATAAATAAAACAAAAAACGCGGAACTGTGTCTGTCTGTCTGTTACCTCTTCACGCTTAAACCGCTAAACCGATTTAGATGAAATTTGGTACAGAAATAGATTAGATCTTGGAGAATGAAATTGGTTACATTTTGTCCCAAGAAAAGGTCTTGAAGGGGTTGAAAGAGGGGATGTCAGTTTGTATGGAAGTCCGTCATTATTGATGATAAAACTATGAACCTTTGTTTTAAAGGCACTTGATAAAAAATAAATAAAGCTTCTTATGTTCAATTGTTTTTGAAGAATAAGTTTCTTTAAAATAAAAACGGCTGCCAAAAGTAACTACTCCAAGCGGATAAAGTTCCAGGCAATAAAATGAAATCCAGTCCTATTAGAGAACTAATGAAATTCCAGACATAAAAACCCATTCGATCTTGCCCGATTCGGGAATCTCAGAACTCACATTAGTTTGTCCTAACTACTAAATCAGAGGTCAGTACCGCGAGCCTAGTTTATTTTAGTTACTTTTACAATATCATGTCTTACGGTATTTTACTGTGGGGACGGGCTGCAGACATCGAGTCTATTTTATTCTGCAGAAAAGAGCCATAAATGCCATACAATCTCCGCCGGCGCGATTCTCTAAGGGAACAAGAATACATCATGACGGTACATTTACGAAAACATCATGTATGTCAGACATAATTTACTTACATCTTTTTAGTAAAAGAGGCGAAGACGTAATTATGGTACTAGAAATAGGGACCAATTAGTTCAACCAAGTTTCAGACTACTAACGTAGCCTCATCTTTTATGTGGTACTGTTTAAAATGTTATTATAATACCTCCCCATATATTGGAACTAAATGAGATAAAATTTAAACGCATACGATGCAGGCAAGCATATTATAAGTTGAGGGATTATATTGAAGATAAAATGCTTGGCTCAATACTGGTCCTGCTCCAGTAACTAACCTGTTAGCATTTGGAAACATTGTTGGACCGGCTGAAGATTGTAAGAACGCAATATTTTCATTGCAATTTAGCATTGCATAATTTCATGCATTAACAGCACATGTGTGCAACTGTCAGTTTTGGCGTGTCTTTTACTTAAATGTAGCTTGGTGGCTTTTTGAGTAAGCATCCGCTTGTTTTGCGTCCGTCTTTGGGTTAAAGTTTATATGTGTAAGTACCAAATTTGAACCGATACGGTCCCGTAGATTCTGAGAAAGTCGGACAGATAGACAGACAGACACAAGAGTGATTTAATAACGATTCTGTTGTTTTATACGGGCGTTCGGAACCCTAAAAAAAGTGTATAGATAGTGACCAGGTTGGTGGTGGCGCTTGTCGGGGCGCTCGTTGGGGCGGTTGTTGTGTCGCTCCCTGCCG
>NDFZ01005341.1:444696-499414 GCA_002192655.3 Mamestra configurata | reverse complement strand
CGCGGTAGGTGTCGTCGTCGGTCACGATCACGACCGCGATCCGCCGGTACCCGTCGAATTCCCTCAACTTGCGCCTCTGGGCCGACGGGTATACGTTCGTCTGTTTTTACCCAATGCGATATCGAAACCGCGGTCGCGAATTACGTCGATGGCCGTCGTCGAGTCCCGCGTAGATTATGATGTGGAGCAAAACATTCTCATTATAGACAATGACGATATCCAGCGGTGACTTTGTAGTTTGTGTTAATGTTTTGTGGCAGTTCGACACCTAGAACAAGCTCAATAGAGATCCCATCGCGGTTATTTCAGTGGGCCGTTTGGCAGGTCACCGCTCACCGCTCCCGCGTCTACTACTTACCTGCGGCTACGACTTGTAGCTCGCTCGCGCGCGGAAGCGGTGTCGTGATACACAGCCTTAACTACTCTTATATATAGGACGTACCTTATGAAGATGCGTAGATATATAGATGGCATACGAAGCTAGATAGACGCTATATAACATGGCATACATATACATATAGTTTCCGTGAAGAGTGATTGATATTGAAAGACAATGAAAGGGACTCGGCAAAACAGTCGCGGGGGTAACAGTCGTTCGATCTCGATTGTTCCTGAATTAAGTGCGGCTGCCAAAGTTTGAATGTCATATAAAATTGGAATGTTTCTCACCTGATCCAGTATAAAATTCCTTTTGCGTCCCTTGGCGATTTCCAACAACTTAAGCACGCATTTAGCGCACTTGGACACCATAGCGTCCCAGCGTCCGTCGTAGCTGGCGCGGAAGGGCTTACAGTCCACCTGTGTCGACGTACACATCATACAATACTACTCCTACACGCGCAGACTTAGCCTAGCTTACTCTAAGGAATAATGTCATGTGATACCAGGGACTCTCCTTGGTGACTCGGACTCGGTATACGTACGTCCTCTTCAGTCGGCGATCCACTGGTATCATATTAACTACACTGCTACTTGCTGACCGCTAAAGGTCAGTTTAACATTGTTTTGTTATAATGTTTTTGGTTTATAAATGTTGCTCATATTGCACCCTGTTGAAAATACAGACGAACATTAGTTTAGCAATGTTTACAGTCGGAGCTGAAGTCGGTTTATTGTGCTCATACCTCTAGCTGGAACGAAAACATATTAGTTTGTGTAGTGTTGTGTTTGACGAGGAAATGTCGTTTATTCATGTTCGACTTAGTTAAAATTATTTAAACTGAATACTTTGAGGTATTGCGATGATTTAAATACGATTCATTCGTCTCAATCATACTTTTGAGTTCGAAACTTTTCATTCAAGCTGGCATACTTTGGGCGATGTCTTTCGGCATGAAATTAAATAAGTATTTGCTAAAGGCTACGCGCGCATGATTGTATGTTGGGCTAAGAATATTATTTTTAGTAATTAAACTGTTTTCAACACTTTTCTCTTGCGAATGACACTTACCTCGCTGTCAATTGCTTGCTTTTCCAAATTGCTTCATAATTCATGCCATCTCAAGAGATAAAAAAAAAATATGTTTTCTTATAATATTTCATATCCTTGTCCGCTTATCATGCGCACTTAACCTAACAGAAGTTTAGCACTAAGCAAATAAAAAGTGGTAAAATGAACTTTACTGAGAGAAATTATCACAACAACTCAAAGGGGCCTCCAAAAGTTTCGTGATTTACTGAACATAAATAAAACTGTTTTGTGTTGATTGTGTAACCAAATGCTGTGTGTGTCTGAGTTATTTATTTATTGCAATCTCCAAATAACATAAACAAGAATTGATATTACTTTTTTAAGTATTTTTAGAGAGAGTTAGAAAGGGCTCATCAAAATGTTGTAACTATCATTCTTGTTCATGACCCCTTTCTGATTCAACTCACACATAACAGAAAAACCGTTTTGCAGTAACTTTTGGCTTCCTTCAACCAAAAAAATATGCTGGATTGACATTATTTTTAATACCGATTTAGCGCTGATTTTCCAAAAATCAGATATTTTTTATCGGCAGAACAATTATAAATGTGAAAGATTGATATATTTTCATGTAAAAGCTGTCCAAACAGGCATTTACTCAAGTAAAATTCATCTGTCTATTGAAAAATCAACCTAATTCTTCGAATAAAACTTATCTGTCGACCTGAAAACCGGTTTTTCAGCAGTCAAAAAGTGTATTGAAATAATAAAACTTAGAGTTTGTTTACATCATCAGATATTGAAACAAAGAGTGTTGGTAGTACGTGTGCGTGTGCGTGTGCGTGTGCAGTGTGTGCGTACCTTCATGCGGTCGAACAGCGCGCCCGTGGAGACGATGTTGTAGCGCCGCTCCGGGTGCGCCGCCGCGTGCGCGCGCGCCCAGTGCGTCTTGCCGCAGCCCGGCATGCCCACCATGAGGATCACCTGCAGCACGAGGGACTTAACACCGCTGCCTCAAACTAACCGATCAGACGATGGACCGTGCTTGCTTACAAGTCTTTTTTTCGAGTCGACGGTTCACTCCTTAGATTGTTTGGGCCCAGTATATGGCGCTACAGCGTCGATGGTATTAATTAAATGCCTAGAAGTGTATCAGTATTCAGTCTTGACTAAATAGCTAGTTTAATAGGTTGAACTATAAGGAAACACACTCCGGCAACGAATACCAATCCTCAACTATACGCACAATTAAAGTATTCTCGAAACGTTTTGTACAATGGTCGGGATGTCCAATATGTATAGATAGCGCATCACCGTGGGTCTTGTATTCCGATACTTCATTTGATCTTCAATATAACAAATGTATGAACACTGGACTTTCTCTGAACACAGGCATAGCACTCTCATCGCAAAGCAAGTCGAATGTGTTTATGTTTATAAGCCCAATTTTGCCAAGTTTACAGTCTATGTCAGCACAGACCAACCTCAGCAAGCTTTGTTTCAACCTAAAGATCGACCTGTCCAGCTATTATTTCTTAGTGACAGCCCAGAGTTTAGTAGTTGGTGGTGTGACACCGCGTGCATAGGAAAGCATGTTAATCCCTTGGTCCTGCGCCTGACCTCTCTCCGATCGTGTCGGATGGTCGTCCCATCGGACTATGAATGATGGAAGAGGGAGTGCATCAGCACTATTGTATGTCCCGCGCCGATGTGTAGTCAGGAGTACAAAGATAACGACGGATGGTATATGGCTCACCTCACAGTCGGCAGTGGTGGCAGGACGACAAGGCCCCTCCACGATGTGCACGTGACTGATGAGCACGTAGCCGGGCAGCAAGTCCACCTCCGACCCGTCTAGCTCCTCGTGTACTGTGTAGCTGCCGACAATTCATACATCGTAAATAAAAGTGCTGACTTTGCCCAGATAAAGCGCATCAAAGTTCAAGAGGAGCATGGTGACGTCACGCGAATTTGCTTCGTCATTTTATGTTTACGTGAAAAAAGAAAAAATACGTGTTTAATACTTTTGGAAATCTACCAGACGAACTAATTAGATTTTAACAGTAGAATACTCTATTGATGATAGTTTACTACATTGCAACATCACAAGTTACATCAATGATACACTGTGTAGTGATATTTTACAACTTGAGCCGCAGTTCTCTGTCAATCGCTAAGCTTTCTCTCTGACCCATCTTGTGATGAAATTAAAATGTAATTCCGCTTGCGATCTCATACATCATAAAACATACGAGAGTAAATACGGAATATTTATATACCTGTTCGGAAAACTCATACCACACAAACGATATGACTATTACAATTCTTTACAGGATAGATATGTTCTATGTGCAAAGCGTACAAACTCAGAGAACATTTAAACTGGGCGACTTTATCAGTTTTAGTGTTTGTCCTAAAAGACTACCTTAGGTAGGTAGTCTTTGAGGTGAGTCGGAGTTCTAAAGAGGAGTATCAGTTATTGTACTGTGTTCATCACAGCTCAGGGCGTACAAATGCTGTTTTGAACTTGACAATATTTTGATATTCTGTTATTGCAAAGAAAGACGAAAAGTTATTGAACACTTACCGGATGACGAACTTTATTCTCTTGTCCAGTACATGTCCTTGCAGGACCTGTTCTTCAGTAACCTCGGCCAGGTCACCTTCTGGAGGAAAAAAACATAAAGTTAAAGTTTACGAGAGAAAATTACAATAAACCATGCGAGATGTGCTTGGGGGAGGGTTATGTCCGGCAGTTTCAGTGTTTGGGCCGTCATGTGACTTAAAACAAATGTAAACTTAAAACTTAATCAAGTCATTTGTTTTTTTTTTTTTCAAAGTGCGGCGAAATGCCTTGTTCTTGTTATGTTATTCCGCTTCCGATCTCATATATTACGTAAAATACGAGAGTGATAACGGAATATTTATATACCTGCTCAGACAACTTACACCACATGAGTGAGATAAGTATTTAAATACTTCACAGGATGAATGCATTGTTCTTGTTATGTCATTCCGCTTCCGATCTCATATATTACCTAAAATACGAGAGTGAAAACGGAATATTAATATACCTGCTCAGATAACTTACACCACATGAGTAGGATAAGTATTTAAATACTTCACAGGATGAATTTAAGTGTTATTCCACAAGCCAAAGACTAACATTTTGGGGTGCCACCTTTAAACATTCACGCCGTAATCTGAGTATTCACTTTTTTTTCTTCTCTCTTCTCACAATCCATCCACATTCTTCATGGCTGCCCCATTTTTATAGGCTAATTTCATGAAAACCGATACTATAAAGAGTTCTGAGACTATCGTTTATCGTCATTTACTTTATATCCCTAAAATTTCACGGTTCTTGTGGGAGCGAAATCGCGGGAAAAAGCTCGAGGTATAATAATAAGGATGCGGGAATCCGCTAGACTATACCGTCGATGTGGCGCTACTCGGTCGGCCTAAAACATGTCCGGATTTTGACGTCTTTTGAATGAAATGATGATTACAGACCTGGAACAGGTTCTTCCTTGACCTCCGCGTCTGCAGGATTCGCACTGGGCTCAGCGTCCATAGGCTCGGGCTTGACTTCAGCTGCTTCTTCAGCCGGCTTTTCTTCCGGTTTGTCACCGTTCTCCTGTATGATACAGTGAGGTTAAACATGAGTAACATAACAATTCGGCCGACTTAGGATCAAACCCAGGAAATCGTTGATCAGTAATAGGAATTCAAATTTTCGAAATGTAATTCCGCTTACGATCTCATATTTTATGTGAAATACGAGATTGAATACGGAATATTGATATACCTGCTCAGCTAACCCATGCCACACATGTGAGACATGAGGAGAAAAATACTTTACAGGATAAGAGATGCACCATCTTGTGTACAGATTTACCATAAAAACTCAATTTGCAAACAATAATTGTCTCAGCAACATCATTTATATGTATGTTTCATAAATAAGGGCGAGGACAAACGAGCGTAATTTTTTGAGTCGCGACGTTTGTCCTCGCCCTTAAGTTTGTTTGGGGCAAATTATGTAGCTGCAACAATGTTGTGCAACTTTTACTTAACTAGTGTAATATACTTGAACAAACCCTCATGATGACAAGTTAACGATTTTTATATTGTTTAAGTTGGTAGAATAATACTTTCACGCGTCAATTGTAGCTAGATGAGCTCGTGTTTCCTAGCTGACTCGTAAGACGAGACAAATTCAGAGGTCCAGTACTTATCGGTTTCTGAATCATACCTTAGGCTCATCTGTCTTTTCAGCGTTCTCCTCAACTGGCTCGGTTTCCATCTCCTTCTCTGGTTCTGTTTCTTTCTCTACTTCTGCTTCAGGTTCCTCTTCGCCTCTTTCTTTTCTCTCGGCGGCCTCTCTCTCTTTCCTATCACGGTCTTGCTTTTCGCGTTCCTGAATAAAATAATAAATTGTTAAATTTAATTTATATATAAAGGGAGATTTAAAAAAAATTTAACCAAATTGAGAACCTCCTCCTTTTTTTGAAATCGGTTAAAAATATAGAGGAGGGCTTTGCACAACAGTGCAACTACATAGGTCCACAAAAAAAGACGATGTGGTTCATGTTAAGGCAAACTTAATTTAATGTTTACCTTTTTAAGCTTTCCTGCAGTGAATCATAGCATAGGCAAGACTTAATTAACTCCGTAGGTCTCAAATCAATGCTCAGGGACACTATGCTAAGGCATCCTCTTACACGCCTTAGAATGAGAGCTATGGATGTTAAAGTAAGGTTTAAAATTACTTTGGATTACAATACCATTTTAGTACAACGCCCGGCGGTTTGTTGCGACGTCTAGCAGTTGAGCGCCAACACAAAAAGCGAACTCTATGTAATTTACGTCTTTTTGCCTCTTCTCTCGTTTTTCCTCGTACCATCGCATGCGGTATATCTTAGTGACTTCTTTCTTTAACCATTGTAACTCTGCTTCACTTCTCGTATCTAATCGCTATAATCTAATCTTCTACATACCTCTTTCTTCCTTTTCTGCCGTTCTTCTCTTTCATTCTTCTCTCTCTCCTTTCGCTCGCGTTCCTTGTTCGCAGCATCATCCTTCTTTCGCTGCAACTCTGCCTCGATGGCACGCTTCTCTTCTAGAACTTGTTCGACGGGAATCTCGACGCGTTTGCGAACTATCTTCGTTTTTGTTAACATGTTGTATCTGTTGAAATAAAGGGATTGTTAATGTGAACAAAGGTAAAGCTGGTCTCTAAAGATGCTAGAAAAGCGACTTTAATCAAAGTGGAGTTTGTCTCAGTACTAATGGTGTATTGATATCACTAATTGGTTTGTCAAGTATGGTGATAACTGTAATATTTAATCACTATTCATAGAAGCGCCATGTTCCGTTGTTACTGTGTGATTAGACAATAATCACAGCAGCAAACTAACGCCGAAACCAATTCAATTGAGATTCTCAACCCCAATCTTGAACAAAACTCAAAATGTTTAGTAATAATAATAATTTATACTTCTACCCTCAAAGTTTTTAACACAACCCCTACAAGAAAAATGTATTTCCGCTTGAGAGCTCATGCATTACAGAATACACAAGAATAAGAACGGAATCAAATGTCCCTGCTTTAATAGAAACCGCACAGAACACATGGCACTGTGGGTTGATCCCGGCAGGAATACTAAACAAATAGATAATAATTAGTGATTCACAAATATGCAAATATTATATTGCCTCGAATGCGGGGATTGAACCCGCCGCCCTGTGCATGTAAAGCGTGAGCGTCTTCCCTTGCGACAACAGGGAGTTTAAAGTAGTGCCGGAATTCGCCTCGTCTTATTGTCTAGACAGGAATAGGTTGAACATTGACAAGTCTAGATGGCGTGTTCTAAAATTAAATTTGTCACGTGACTTGTCGTCGGTAAATGGACACGTGTGTGCGTTCAAATTGCGGGTGTGTTCGTTGTTTTTTTACGTCGCATAGATTAATCGAAGACATTATTATGAAATCACTTTTTATTTATTTATTTATTATGATAGAAGATAGAAAGTGTCGTCTGCTTTTTGTACACCAAGATGTCTTTTAGGATCTCATACGGAACGCCAAACTTTAGCGTAATGCTACATAAAAATATTTTTTCAAAACCGACGGGTAGTTCCAGAGATTAGCGCGTTCAAACAAACTCTTTAGCTTTATTATTAGTATATAGATAACAATAGTAACATAGCAGGGTTTTTTTTTCGAATTTATATTTGTGTATAGTATGCAGGAATGCAGGAATGCATAAGCTCACAAGCGGAATACTTTTTCGTGTAGGGTTGTGAAAAATTCTTTGATATGAGGGTAGGCGTAGAAAATGATTGTTATTCTAATTGGAAAACATTGGATTTGTAGTTTTGTTTTTGTTAGAGCATCAAAATTCAATTTTGGAGTTACTTTTCCATAATCTGTGTGATTATAACGAAATGCACGCAGAAACACCATATATGAGGAAACAATAACAGTGATAAATCGTAAAGGCACAACATACTTACCCTTTTGAACTTGACGCTTGTTCCGGAAAAGTCGCATGATTTTGCGCCCATCAAATAATGGGCTGTTGTTATTCATCATCATATCAGCCGAAAGACGTGACTGCTGGACATAGGCCTCCCCCAAAAGGAGGAAAGGGGGGGGGGGTGTTATTCACTTGTTCAATATTTACCTGTCATATCCGAAGTTAACTTTGTAGCAAATGTTCTTGGTAAGCAGATGCGGGAATAGCGGCTTGCCGTTGAGAATTGCCTTGTCGAACTCGTAAGCCGTGCCCAGCTCAGCACCGTTCAAGGTGTACGAGATCTTGCAAGGGTTTGACTCCAGATCCTGTTTGAGAAAGAACAGGGTAAGGTGTGACTACTGACGAGGCTGTAATTTTTTTTAATGTTTACCTGTTGTGGTTCCTTTCGTACGGCAAAACGAGCCATCTCATCACAATTTGTATTTCACTAACATAAGAATAACACCGTGTTATAATAACAGGTGTTTATTTATTTAAGATCACAGTACGGTAGTGGTACCAGCGCGAACTTGAAAAATAAGGCATTCCCTACAATTCAAACTTGTTTGGCCATTACAGTGATTACAAAATATGACATCTTTAGTTTTTTGATAATGTTAAGAGAACAGCTATAAATAACTGTAAAGTAGTATTACTAAGTGCCACAGTATATTTTTATCTCGATATGGGATAGGCCAGGGCAGCAAAAAGCAAACCAAGCTTTAATTAATTTATTTATGTTGGCATCAGTACACCTTGCAGCAATTACACCAATAGAGTGCACAAATAAAGTATCTGCTGTTTATCAATATCCTGTGTGTGGTGTACTGGTGAACAGCTGGACATTTAATGGACGGCGGTGGATCACGTAAGCTCGCTTAGCGATGGCTCGATGTTAGGGCCATCGCTCCTTCAGCATTCCACATATAAATCCATATCATACTCATTCTTAAAAATACTTTATGATTTGATTTCATAATAAAATTGTAAAAACAGAAACAATTTGAACCTGACATCCTGACGGCAGTCCATAGACATTGAATTGAGTATACTAACCAAGTAACAGCCTACAACGTCCTTCTCATTGAGTTGTTTCCCGTATTCTTTGAACTCGCTGTTGTTGACTGCGCGACCGGTGTTCTCGAAGCCCCAGCTTAGTTCACTCTCGCCTGAAAACGTCACAAATTATAAATTCTACCGGTAATATATCCTACAATAACTTTACGATGATAGGTGAACTGATGTTCGTTATTCTGTCACGCAAAAACGGATTATGACGAAACTTTAATATAGCTTTATACATCAGAATAACTCAGCAAATGTATAAAACAGGGAAGTACTAATTACACGCGGGCAGCAGCTGGTTTGATTATTAAAGAATCAATATCTTTCACACGCTTTTCACATGTAGAACTTTTTTCAAATAAATCCACTTTGTGAAGGAACTATTAAGGGAAACAACAGGAAATCTATAAGAATTTGGCGATGCATCTTTTTTTTTTCATAGTTGCTAGTACATAAAATAAAATGAAAAAGGTTTATTTTTTGTGCGCTCCAGTAAGACAAACAGAAGAAACAAAAACTGTTAAGTATGTTGTTTTGTTTTATTCAGATGCACTGCTTCATGGCAATAGCCAGAAGCCAAGAATTCTGACAGAAGTCTTGCCAAGGGGTATTATTATCAAATTACTGGGTTTTGGAGATCAGCTAGGTCGTTACTTCATATAAAATACTGGAAGCCAACACCAACATAGTTGGGAAAAGACTACACTGATTGATTTTTAGGGTTCCGTAGTCAAAGGGTAAAAACGGGACCCTATTGCTAAGAATCAACTATCCGTCTGTCTGTCACAGTTGGTTTTTTCACAGATAACGTATTTCTGTTGCCGCAATAACAAAAAATAATAAAAATAAAAGGGGCCCCCATGCAAGGAACATGTTGTTTCGGCGTATGGTACGGAATCCTTCGTGCGCAAGTCCAACTTGCACTTGGCCAGTTTTTTTTACTACAGCACACTTACCCAAATGCAAAGTGGAGTCAACAGTGGACCATCCTACTCGCAGGCCAGAGCTAACAGCTTCCTTCTCCAACATTTCAGTGCTTGTAGCTGTCGCGCCGACGCGCACCTACAATGACAATACAGAAAAAAAAACATACTTTATCATTTAAGTAAACTGAGTAACTAAGACAAAAAGTCTGCAATATATTTAAAATCAGTAGTAGAGCCGAAACTCCGTAGTTGTTTTTGTGTCCAATGTTCAAAACCGCTAAAGTAGTCTTCAGATTTAGAGCGTATGATACTTCCATTTTCGCTTCCATGAACAGTTAAAGATAATAATAATTTATTCAAATAAAAACGTCTACAAAAGTGTACATTTAGTCAGCAGTAATAATATTTTCCATACAATTACAGTGCCTAAAAATAAACTAAACCAAGATATTTTTATTAAACATGCAATTAACGGTGTTTCGGAATCGCAATGTTAGATAGCGATCCGTCCGATCTAGGTTACTTTAAACCTGTGTTTCAGGCCAAGATATTGGGTTCTCTTAAGCTATTTTTTTTTAGGCTGTACTATCCCACTGCCGGGAAAGGCTTCCACATATTCCTTCCGGAAACTCTTTTCCCATGCAATCTCGAACCAGCTGTCGCGGTAGGCTTCCGGGTGTCACTCGTCTCGGTGGCGCCGCCTAAAGTAGAACAGAGAAGGGAAACGTAGCGGGCGAACTGCTTCTGAGTCGCCAGTTGACCGTTTTATACCTTATGAATGCGAACCTTCTGAACTGGATGTTCACCTTAAGCGATCAACTATGTTTTGGTGTCCTTTTTTTTGTCGATTGGATATCATCAAATGACTTCTCCCCTCTGGGCGGAACGCGAGGAACTGTCAGATTCTTACTGACTAACACTAACTATAAACCCACCCATGCTCCTTCAAACGCCCTTTGCATCCATGGCCGCGGTAACTCTTCCGAACAGTTCCGCAACCCTGCGTGTTTTGTGGCCTAAGAAAAAAACTAAATAATATCTCCTTACCTCATAGCACACTCTGCCGGCATCAACCCCATGACTGGCCCTCGTACCAGCCCACGCGTGTGCAAAGGCACCTTCAGTGAGCGGCACCACGCTGTTCAACTCTGGTACTTCCAAGTACTGGTTCAGGTCACTGTCATCTGATGCACAAAATGGACAATATTAGATTAGTGGCAATCTCGCAAGTGATTTGAATAGTGATGAATAGAAACGTGGATGGACATATTGAACTGATTGCAAATAAGGGCACAGAATGATGGTCTGATCTGTAATTTGAATTTGACGAGAGAGCCCGAAAGTCGGACACAGTCCTACAAGTGTAACATGTTACCCAGTAACTTAGTTGTAGGCAAAATCATTGCATTCAACTTTTAACATAATTATCACGACATAAGGTAACTTGTCTTCTTAAGCCGAAGCCAAAAGCACTCTACTTTAAAAATTGCTGCTCCTGCTTTCCAACCCATCTTATTGGCTATTTAAAAATACACAAACTTTTTACCCCTTACTGTTTGGAGTGTGCACCCCTTACTGTGGGAAAGCGTTTTCGTCCATTGTTATTTATAAGGAAAATATAAATTGAAGAACATGACGATTACATTTTTGGGTGATTTGGTGATTTCCACAACGTGTAACAGAATAAACGCAATACCTCTTAAGGGGTACTTGTACTCATCACTATGAACAACTCACTATGGATACAATATCAACTGCCCCATACATTTTTGTGCGCATAACTCGACAAAATGTACTGAACAGATGATTTTTTTTCGCGATTGTGGGGTTGATCCCATAGTAAAAGTTGTTTATAATTATGAGTACAATGACCCCTTACAGGTATAGCGATTATTCTGTTAAAAGTTGTATACGGACAAACGTGCACCATCGTTGACCGCATCGCATCTTCACTTACAATCAGATGAGATTGTGGATAAAAGCGAGTCTAATAATATCTAATAAAGTCTTGTACTTAGATGGTTTGGAAATAAAATACTGGTATTCAGCTGCATATGGTTAGGCTGAAAGTCGACCAAAAAACATAGTTAGAAAAAGGCAGAGGACCATTTACAGTAGTAACATACTCACACCAAGAGAGGGTGATTTTGCTGTCGTCAATCTCGGGCTCTGCAACTTTCACATCAGCAGATTCTTTCTTCTCCTTATTGCCTTGAGCCTCCTGTAGATAACATAGCACTTAATAACTGATACAAATTGCCAGCTACAGTATCTGGCAGTATTAGAAAAAGTCTGGCTTTGTAGCATTATTATTTCTAACTCAATGAGCCATATTAACAGCTGGATACTGTAATCGCCTATTTTTATAAGCTTAGCCCTTATTCCAATAAGGATAGAAGTCAAAATTACTTATGTACAGTAAAATATCGGAAACCATCCGCATTTTATGAAACCATGCACCAATTTTTTACAGGACTTTACATATTTACATTAGGGTTACTTGATTAGTAACATTACATGCATTATAAAGATGAAACTACTCCTTTATACTTGGGGGACCTATGATTTAAACTTTTAAAGAGCATTTTTGAATTGGGAACTTTCTATGATATCCGACATTTCGAATTATTTTTTTTTTGCACTTATAAAACACATGATTGCCTCGCAGTTAATTTACAATGTACACGTGATCGACGGCTTTCGAATGCTTGTATTGTGGAGAATGGTGGCCTTTAACTTGTGGAACTATGAACTTATGACTTTCTATCTTAGATCTTAATAGTTAGGATTCATTTTCCTCTAGCTTAATACGAAGGCTAGACGTACGACATACCTCAGGCAGTGAAAGCACTTCGTTAGTGACTTCGACAGCCCTGTAGAAGTTACTCCAGCGAGCCTTCTTTTCGCGCTTGCGCTTCAAACGGTTCAGCTTGACCGGATCCTGTTTCAATTAGATAAATGTTCCATTATGTACTGTAGCTATATTAACTGTTTTAAGACTCATAACTTTTGCATTTATTTTGGGTTTGTGCTAATAGCTTCTAACTCAAACGGTGATCTGTACGATTGAATCGCTGCTAAAATCTGCGTTTGAGGTAGAAACAAGTTTGGAAAGGACAATATAATTAAAACAGATGAAAATATGTCTCACGAAAATGTTAATAAACATTTAATTCCCGATAATGTATGTGGAGAAATTCTAGAAATGACTGCCGCATTACTTTGTAAAAATTAAGAAATATTTTTTTCTACTTTTGTGATATGATCGTGAAGCTGAGCCGATAAATAAGTAAGGGTAGCTAGTGCAAAATAAAAAAAAAATCAAAAGTAAATCAAACTAAGTAGACCGATAATATAACTAATATGAATTTTAGTGTCAAAGAAAATGAAAGTTATATAATAGCGCGCTAAGGAAAATAAGTACGTCTATTGTGCCTTTGTGTCTACTATTTTTTGTGTATTTCTTTTATGACTCAGTAATTTGGTATAAATGTCCAAAAATATTCATTAGTTATTATTCCCCTTGTTTTTTATTGTTGGGAAATCATCAAATGACTCCTCCCGCTCTGGGGTCAGACTCTTATTAACTCACACCGCGCTGAGTTCCTTCAAATGCCCTTTGCGTTCCAAGGCTACAGTAACTCTTTCGAACAATCCTACAGTTATATTCCCGCCCTCCCTTGCATTATGAGTTGAAGTATGGTTAAAATTTTAAAAAGGGTTAGTAAAGTAAACCAAGTAAAAAAAATCAAATGTCATGACAAACATGAAACTTATATTTCAGAACAAAATCTTATAGTGACAATAAAATTCTAAATATCAAAATAAAATTTTGATATTTCGTGATTTTCGCCAAACAGCCTCCCCCTCTTTCGAGCCTCACGTGATTAATGGACGCGATTAGAATGTTAAGTGCTGTAAGTTAGTCAAGCCATACGATTTATGATTCAAGCACATCATTCAAACTACTTTGTATCCTCTATCCCCAAAATAAAGTACACTATAATAGTTCTACATACACTGCTTACATCCTCCATGCGCTTAGCATCTTCCTCGGCCTGCTTTCTTTCTCTCTCCAGCCGCTCTTGTTCCCGAATGCGGAGGCGATCATTCAATTGGTCCCATTCTTCTTCTTCAGTCATATGGCGTTCACGCTGAATGGAAGGGTGGTTGAAATAAATCGGAATTTCTTACTAATTTCCAGGTGATGAGGTTTCAATTTTACTTTCGTGCGACGTTTCATCATTGCTAGTGTGACCATTTTAGATCGCATCCGCTTTTTCCGCTTGGGATTAGGTAGAAATCACAAAATGCCACCTGCTACAATGCTTGTTAAGATTTGGGACTCTTCATTTTTTGTCTGGAGAAATGACAAACTATGGGGGAGATAATTTTGCCCAGCTTTGAAACGCAAATTATAGAAAAAAGGAAGGGAAATAACAATGCAAGCAATAAAACATGTCAAATGTTGCTCTAATACTCTGCATGTGCATCTCAATAGAAATTGCTTGTGTTGTTGATTTATAATAGGAACTGTATTTTAACTGTCTATTCATGAGGATCAATAAAATTACATTTGTTTTAAACTTTGCCCCACACTAGAAATTTCTCCTATATCGTGGGTGCGTTTACAAACATACAAACTCATATACACAAACAGCCACACCCGGAACAACTATCTGTAGGCCATACAAATATTTGTTCCATGCGGGAATCAAACCCGCGACATACACTTTATTTGGAAGTTTCACGTCTGGGTCCCCTCAAAGTACTCTCCTCCCCGACGCACACACATATCCTAAAGGTGTTTCCACTTTTGGAAACCTTCCTGGATTGCTTCCTTTGTAACATTCTTCAGCTCTCTCGTCGTATGCGTCTCAATCTCAGGGAGCGTCACAAAATTTTTCCTTTTTGTGGTCTTTTGAATTTAGAAGTAAGAAGAAATCACAATGAGCGGGGTCAGGTGCATGGGGTGGGTGGGGAAGAACAGTGATTATGTTACTGGCCAAAACTTAAAACGTGTGGAACGCTTCACAGCAACGTCGTCGGCGTCGTAAGCCGTCTTGAGCATTTCGAGAGTTTCACCCGCAGATTTTCACAACTCGTTCAAAGCAATAATTAAAAAATCCGCCAAACGTACAAAACACACTTCCACAAATAACTGCGTAACTAATCAAGCAATAATCAGCTAATCTGAAGGTGAAAGCGGATTTCCCTGGAACTAACTGGGTCCGCGCAATTCGAACAGTCTACGTATTTTCTGATCAGCCCTCGTATGGACATGTAGGTTATAGCTCCAGTTATGAAGTACAAATCATAAATGATAATTAGATACAGCGTAGATACAGCTACAACAAGATATTAGAGAGAGGTTAATGTCTTTTCACCCAGTTGCTCCAGGACGGTTATGTTTATTGCAAATTTATGTCGCTTACCATAGTCTAGTCTGCCAAGTCTAATACTAACCAATTTTGATGGATTTTTGTATAGAATTAGGTAGGACCTTGGAGGAGGACACTGGATACTATTAACCAATTTATTGGGATAGTAACTGACTTTCACGCCTTCACGCGGACCAACCCGCTGGTAGAAGCCAGTCTCTAACAATAATTGCATGATGATATTCAAGTAGAACTCACCTCATCCTTCCTGTTATCTTTATTGTCTTCCTTTTCACTCCTATCATGGTCCATCCGATCATCCACGTCATATTTCTTCTCAGGTTTTGCCTCCTCCTCTGTATTTGGGTTTTCTTGAACTTCCATTTGTTCTAGAACAGAATTTCATTTTTATTTTACTGAAATTTTGATGGTTATAATATTAGGATCTGTTTTTAAAATATGCTTACCAATATCAGCTTTGACTGGCGATTGATTCCTGCAAATAAGTAATATTCGGTTAGGAAATAATTGGTAAAGGCTGCGGAAATCCGCTGCTTGAGAGAAACACAGGACCCTTTTCAAACTGAAGTTTGAGTTAAGCTCGAATTTGTACATGAACTTTATTATCACCAGTGGTGGGTGTAGGCAGTTATTTTTGGTACTTCGTATATATATTCCAACCACTGATTATCACTATACTGTAAATTGTTTCTGTGTATAATTTTGGTGTGGCAACGCTTCACTCTAGAGGTATTTCAGTTCTAAAGATGATGATGAGTTTGTGTAAGAGTTGTGTAACTATTTATCTGATAGGATTTGTAGTGGATTTTTCTACAATTAAGTATATTCTATCCATCTATGACGACTATCTGTGTGAAGTAATATTTATCACATGATCACAAATAAAATATGAAAGCCACTTCACTGTCATCAACTAATATCCAAATGTAAATTTTATCACAAAAACATATCAACTACAGGTAAAATGTAATTGAAATGAAAGATCAGTCATTATGGTGTCCAGTACGGACTTTATCGTTCAAATAATCGCGTTGCATCACTTCTACCATGAACAATGGTGCTTTATTTATGGTTTTAGTTTTATATTCATAACCCATTGAAAAAGCCTTGCAATTCATTCAGGGCAATAACTTACGTATCAACTCACTAGCCGTTACTTACGACTTTGTCAGCATCTGTTCACGATTTCATCATAGCTTCATTTTTTTGCGTGGATACCTAATTCTTTTCTTTATAAGGTATATTTTATGGAGCAACTTACGAGTAACTTACTCTTTTTAACATCATCTATATGCCAGTGCAGTCCTGTCAAATGTGGTGCCGTTTCAGAGATTAGCCACAAACAGACTGACAGACAGACAGACAAACTATGGCACTATCTTCATTATTTATATCAGCAACTAATTCTCCCCTCAATATCAAAAATATTGTCTGCCCATCAGGTGGGCCAACAACAATCTAGTATCTATCTTATTGTTCTGGCAAAATCAACCACTCATTTAAGAACATAGCTATTGAGGTCTTACTTGAGCTATTAGACAAAATAGTCATTGGCACAAGAAGAACTATTCCTACTTACTTTGCATCTTCAGCAGGCTCAGACTCTTCATCAACAGGCGCTGGTACCGGAGCAGGTACGGGCACTGCAGGCTCCACTAGTTCAGGCGCCGCAACCGGTTGCGGGGTGGCAACTGGCTGTGGGGCAGCCACCGGTTGTGGGGCAGCTACCGGTTCAGGCGCTGCCACCGCTTTTGGGGCAGCAACTGGTTCAGGGGCCGCTACAGGTGCTGGAGCCACTTTCTCTGGTGAAGGAACTGGTTCAGGCTCAAGGGTTTTGACCTGTTCAGGTGCTTTAACAGGTTCTGGTGTTGGTGCAGGGGCCGCCTTCTTAGCTGGTGGTGGTGCATCATTGTCCGAGTCTTCCTGGCTTGGGGAGTATGCCCCACCACCTGGTTTAAGTTCCTCAGGTATTGGTTCTGGCGGTTCTTCACGTATGTGCTATGACGGAAATATTTTTTTTTTTTATGAGAATAAATATATACAGTATTTAAGCTGAGATAACCCACATTAAAATTTCTGCCATTTTTATTGCAGGTTGGTTCAGCTTGGAGATGCTTGGTTTCAGTACCAAGTATATTAATAGTGAATGATTTAGACAACTTACAGGTATTTTAGCTGGCGTAGCAGCTAGTCGTGACGATGAAGACCGCCGCGTTGTCCGAGCGGCGGGGCCAGGACGCTTCGGAGTCGCCGGCTCCTCAGCGTCTTCCGTTGACGTGTCCAAAATAGATGTGTCAGGTAATGCTGTGGGCAAAAATGGGCTAAAGTTAAAATAAGTGAGGATGGAGATGGGAAATGCAAACTAACTCTGTCTGTCTATCTGTATTGTTGCATTTGTACATGCGAACCACTTAAGCAATACACGGAGTACATTCCTATGGAATAAATGGAAGAGATGGAGTTGTATTATAGTGAGAAAAATATCTCCATGCCTTTAGGCACCAACCAGTCATGGCTCTTTGACTTTATTATGCATACCCAGTGTAGTTAGAAGGGTGTGATGAAGACTATATTTAACAAATTTTATATTATATTACAGACAAGGAATGTATTTGAATACATCCATTGTTAATTATTGTGAAATATGTTCAAACAATGACTAAGCATGATTTAGATTATTGACTTACAAAAATAACATGATAAGAAACTGGGATTGCAGCCATTGCACTCAAATAGTCAACTTAGTTTGACTGTTTTCTTGTTACCAACAAGTTGTTTGCATACTGAGCAGAATTAATTAGCTAACAGGAAATGGTAGTCAACATCAAAATGACTTGTCATGGATAGAGAAATTGTAGAAATTGAATGTTTTTTGTGTGTAAGAAGAGAACTAAGTAACTGATTTTAATACTTATTTAAGTACATTGTATCCAATTTATTCATATCACTGAACTAAAAATATGTTCTTTTTTTTCTCACTTCATTTGGCATTTGAGGAAAAATTTAACTGTATGTATGAAAATTAAATTTATCAAAAGGTAAATATGAATTTTATGTTCCTGTACATTTGCAATTTTATCAGTAAAGCCACACAAACACAATTTACCTTTACAGACTTTTATGTAGCTGGTTGGTGATAAAAATAGCATTAAATTATTACTGTTATCAACTTAGGAACATGGTTGAATGTAGGTACTGACCTAGTCAATAATGGAATTTGCTACTATTAATTAATTTCTTGAAAGTGATAAGCCAAAAATGAAAACTTATCTACCAATTATGGTGATAAGACTGTTTATTATACCATTGGAAAATCTATGTGATCTTAGCAAAGTGGCTGAAAGGATGAATTATCTATCTTCTATATATATAAAAATGAATCATTATTTCCCTTGGTCACGGCATCATGCGTGAAAGGTTGGACCAATTTCACTCATTCTTTTTTAGTTGTATTTGTTATTATCAGAAGGTTCTTATGAAAAAAAAAGTTGAAAAAATATATACATCCGGGCGAAGCCGGGCCGGGCCACTAGTGATAAATAAAAATAGGACAATGGAAAATAGTTTGTTTAGTTACAAAGTTTCAAATAATATGGATTATCTTTTTACATTGTTGAAGATAAACCTCAATTAGATGAAACCCTCCTTTGCCTTGGAATGTTAGATTACGTTTTAACGTTTTTACTATGTTTGTAATGAGGTGTACAATAAAGTATATAATAAATAATAAATTATTGTGGAAATACTTGACGTTTAGTAACCCACGCCTGTTGTAATGCATTACTACAGTATACATAGAATAATACTTGTAGTTTGAGTGACACTTCAAACAAAATGTTTTTTTTGAGTTCTTAATGATAACACAGTTTTAGGTTCTCTTTTGTTATGGAACTAAATTGTCTTAAAAATAACACAAAATTGTAACATCCTATGATCTTACTTTTATTACTTTAACACCAAAATGTGACATCATCATGGTTAAAAATGAACAGGCAACATAAAAAAATTGAAGGTGTAAGCCAAAAAATTCCCCCCAAAACCATACAAGTAGCCAATAATGTTATCATTACAGTATTTATCGTGAGCTATGATGTCATAACGTCATGTGAAAATTGTGAAACCAAGCGTTGTAAACTCATCAAACAGTATTACTCGCCAAAAATGTACACGTGCCTCTGCGATTATTATTGATTTTAATGAAGATAGAAACAAGAAAATTGATTCAAAATTGTTCATATAGTTGTGATTATCACAAAACGAGCATGTTTTACCTTTTCCTGTCTTTGTTTCTAGTGCTTTTTTCAATCTTTCAACTAAAGCCGGCTTGTTCCCTTTGGTGTCTAAACCGAGGGCGCCAAGCTCAGATCTTAGATCCACAACTTTCATCTTTGAAGGATCCATCGTTCAGTTTTAATGTTAAACGCTGTTCACAAATCACTATATTCCAATTCACACACAGTATTTACGCAAATTAAGTGTAATCAAACATTACTAGCGAAAATTTACAATGAGAGAGCGCCAAGCCAAAACCAAGATGGCCGCGCAACAACACGTAACGGATCCGGATGCGGAAAGTTAAGGATGGATCAAACAATATTGTCTATGAAAACCGAAAAATCAACTAAAAATTCGCTGGGCGAGGCATAGAGCCAATTGTATTTTTTTTGTTTATCTAATGAAAAATGCGGGAATTTTATTTGGCGGATCGTTTTGTTGCCTGGATACAAAGAAAATTGATATTATGTTAATTAAGTAAACTGCCTCACACTACATTTTCGATATTATTGAGAATCTCATTAAATTTAAGTGAAAAATGACTACAGCAAAAAAAGAATTTGATAAAAGTATAATTGTTATCTTTTTTTTATCTAAGAAGTTAAGTTTTGCCTCGTCACTCAATAACTTTCGTTTAACTTTCCAGTTTTCCCTAATAATGAATTGGAAAAGAGAATTATGGATGCTTTTGAAGTATTCGATCACTCTGCAAAACAAGTAGTCGATGTCAGAGAAATTGGGACTATACTACGGTCTTTAGGTATGAACCAAGAATCAGAAGTATTTACGTAGCTATGTTTATTATCTAGGTACTCATAAAAAGATAGATCTATGTATGACCTAAGGCGTGACTCCGTAGAGTAGGTACCCCACTCCAAAGAAATCATTTTAATTTATTTTGAAATAATGTCCCTGTAGTTATAAAACCAAGATGAAAAACGTAAGTTCCGGCTTCCCGATTTGTTATCAATCAATATAGTTTTAATATTTGCAACGCAGGATGTTGTCCCACCGAAGCTGAAGTGCAGGAGGTGATATTAGCAACGGAAAATAAAGAAGCGACGGGCAATGTGCCTCTTGCATACTTTCTACCCTACTTGTGCAAGGCTATGGTGGAACACAGGTTTCATATTTATTTAACACTGTCGTTAATTTGATCGTAGGTATAATGGTGATTATTTCTTCCAAGGTAAGATGGCTAATCCACTAGACTGTACACTATTTTAATCATAAAATTGGTCAAGAGACCATTGACTGGCCTGTTGGTCGAGTGGTTAGTGACCCTGACTGCTAAACCGGAGGTCGTGGGTTCGATTCCCACTCAGGACAAATCTTTGTGTGATGAGCATGATCATTTGTTCTGTGTCTGGGTGTAATTTATCTATAATATGCATATATTTAGAAATATATAAGTATATTTATCAAGTGTCTGGTTGCCATAGCACAGGCTCTGCCTAGTTTGGGATCAGGATGACCGTGTGTGAGTTGTTGAGTCAATAATAATATTATTATTATTGACTGGTTGGGTTTGGGTGGACTATTAGTATCAAAAATCAGAGTCGACACCGCGACTGTTTACCAATATCAAAAGCTAAAAGAAACCGGCCAAGTGCGAGTTGGACTCGCGTGCAAAGGGTTCATCTTTTTTTATTTTTAACTTGTTACTTTGAAACTATTCAATTCGTATAGGTTTTCCTGAAGTTAATAGTCAAAGAACTAATCTGTTTTTTTTTCCGTGATTGGGTCATAAAGTTCATGTGTCTACCAAATATCAACAGAATCGGTCCAGTTGTTTCAGAGAAAATTGGCTGTGACAGACAGACAGACAGACAACCGAGCGAGTGATTCTATAAGAGTTCCGTTTTTACGGATGTTCGGAACCCTAAAAAAGTCTGCAAGTGTGACTTTATTCTGTCTCCTGCTTTCTACTTTTGGAGCCCACCGTGTTTTTTCTGATTGATCTCGTTACGGAATCCAACATCTAAGACATTGAATTATTTCTATGAGATTCGTAAAACTTAAATGACTTTTGGTCGTCACGTTTGCTTCTCAGATACCTGGAGTTTCAATGGATGGGAATAGTTTTGTGGGCTTGCTACACGTGGCGCACAAAGCTTTTGCCACAATGAATTCTATTATACTCTACAGTAGTAATTGGCTTCGCAACGTTCACAAATCCTCGGAATGGCGAGGCCGTTCCGCGAAGCCTCTGAAACACCGACGAAGCTTCTGTGCTTCTGGGCGGTGCTAGACTGACTTTGTTAGCCGGGAAACCCACGCACAGTGGACCGAATGGGAGTCTAACAGCGGAAAATGGAGTCCCAACTCGTCAAGGACTTAGTTATTAAGATTCACTCAATATTTTTTTGTAGATTCTACCCGGCAAGCGCGGAGGTGTTGTTGGCAGCGTTCCGTTACTTCGACGAGGAGGGACGCGGCTACATCACCAAGGAACGGTTCACTCAGCTTATGCTCGAAGAGGGGGAGCCTTTTACACAGGTCAGCTATATGTAGATATGTAATGGGCTAAATCAAGACCCCTTTTTATATTGATGTGTCACCGGAAAATCAGATTCCGTAAGATTGTAATAAATCTTTATTACAATATTATTTCTTGATATATTATGAAAAAATCGTTTTGTATACAATAAATCCCATCCAAATTCAATAGTTTCCAATATATCCGTGTCTTCTTATGAAAAAATTGTTCACAATTTTACGTGATGTTTTACAATCTTACGGAATTTGCAATTTTCCGGTGACAGATACACACCGTCTGGGGATTGGGGAAAACGGAGTTTTATGTTATGTGAGACTCCTACCGACGTAGGAATAACGGCGCTTCTCTGCAGGCTACTCTGAACCTGAACTGAATCTGGGGATCGAACCCAGGACACAGTATAAATATGAACAGTACCTACGCAAACTAAGCCTAGTTGATTGAATAATTACCTACGATCCATTGAAGCAATAGGGTTGTAACTTTTAATTTGTGTATTTTATCTATGGGCCTTAGTTGCCAGATACCTGAAAATTATTATTATTATTCTCTTTGCTCAATACTGACAGCACCGCGACAACCGCTTATGCGCATTTTTTTGCGAGTGTGCCGTTTCGAGCGTTTATTTGTAGTTTCCGTACTGTCATATTTATACTGTGCCCAGGATCTCATGCTCTCGATAGTAGCGTTTACAACCACTAGACCAAAATAGCGGAAAACGCTCGATATATAATGTAAAAATGATCAAATGAAAGAAGAGAGCGATCGATTGGGTGATTTTTTTGTACAACAAAAACTGTTGGTAATTTCAGCATTGGGTTAGGCCGTTAAAAACCTCTAAGGCACCTTCGATAAAAGTCGTAATTGTAATAATTCGAAATTTCTTTCGTACTACCCTCGGCTACACGTGTAACAGGAGGAGTTTGACGAGATGATGCAGACGGCGCTGGACCCCGTCACAGACACTATCACCTACGAGTACTACATCAACCAGCTTATGGTAAGTATCGTAGTTTTAATAGGCATTTCAAACTACAAATCAAACTTAAATGGCGGCTCGGAAGGAACACGATGACAGTCGTAGGCTGCGCAGCGAAAAACACTTCACAGCCGTCATTATGTTTGAATGTAACTGTTCCCTTGATTCACAAAATGGTATTTTCAAGATGCACCAATAAAGGACAAGTAATATGTATATGTCACCAGAAAATTGCATACACCGTAAGATTGTAATAAATCTTTATTAAATTACTATTTCTCGATATATTATGAAAAATCGTTTTGTATACAATAAATCTCGTCCAAATTCAATTTCGGAAGGACACTGATATATTCTTTACAATATATCAGTGTCCTATTTAGAAAAAATTGTTAACAATTTCACGCGATATTTTACAATCATGCGGCGTTTGCAATTTCCGGTGACATATACGTTTTAGGGCTGATTTGCATTAGTCCTGTAACTCTTATCTGAGGAATAAAAATGGTAGTTTGATGGTTTTTTGTTATTTTTTCGAAACGCCATACTTACTCTGAAGATAAAAGTCACCAGACTCTTGAAGAAAATAAAAGATGAGTATTTCCAACAGTTCTGTTTAAAAAAAAACTTGACCAAAAAACCTTTTGATCTATCTTCCATAGTTGTCCTTTTCCAATATAGCTCTCACTACAAAGGTTTATTATATTATTTTATGTCTGTGATGTGTCTGGAACTATGTGATTATTATGTGGTTACGGAATCCAAGGAATGATGTTGGATTATTGTAAACTAGATCTTATTGAGAACTAGCTTTTACCCATGGTTTCACTTTGATATAGATTTTCACAAAAAAGGTAGCCCATAATATACCCATCTCCAAGGATTCATCATCATCGGTCTTGTGATTTAGGCGAGAAGGAGTAACAAACAAACACACATTTTCGCATTTATAACAAAATGTAGGATAATTATATAGCATTAACGCATCGGCGTCGTTAGGCGTCATGTATATGTGACAATGGCGTTCAAAAGGTTAAAGGTTATTGAATAAAATACAAAGCACATATGTTTACACATTATTTATTGGAAATTGGTAACCGGTTAAAATTATATACCATACCACAATTCGGGAATGAACACAAAAATTCATGTAAGTAATTAAAAAAAATCACCAGCTTAATTGGATTTATGTTAAAACTACTTCTCACAGTAGGAAAACATAATAATTTCATGTCTCTAGTATTCTTGTGACTTTAATTAAAAACCAGATTACACTAATAATATAATTAAATTACTATAAACATATTCCTAATCTATATTTTAAAAAACCTGGAAAAACCTTTGCTTCATACTCAACGGGCCATGAAACGATCAAAATAACACGAATGTCATAAGTTTAAAGTATCCCATTTTAAGTAAGATAAATGGACAAAACAAAAAAATCAACTCCTTGGTAAAAAGGCTCACAATGGGTTATCAATTTTATGAAAATATTCTTTTCTTCCTTACTGAGCTGTTGCTAAACTAATCCATTTGAAAAGATCACTTGTATGTGGGCGGAAGCTCTTGAAATACAAGTAAAGTCCTAATTGCTTCTGTTAAAAATATTCAAGTTCGACCTAGTTCTGTGAAGCTAGCCTACTTGCGCGTCGAGTACGTATAGTACTTGGAGTTACATTAGCAAGCCTTGCGGACATTCGCGACGGCGTAGATCGACCATTCCCATTGCTCTTCAATTCACCCACTCTATCATCAGACTGTTCTTCAGTTGTTGTGGGTGTTTTTTCATTAGAGTTCTGATCTGCTCCTCCGTTAGATTCTTGTAAGTTTTCCTCTTTGTTCAAGTCAGTTACTTCTGGGTTTTCAGTCTCGTTGTCAACTTTCTCATCTTGTGTTTCTGTCTCTTTAGCTGCTTCTGAATTTTGTGTATCAATGTCTTCAGAAATCTCTTCTCCTTGCTTACCTTCAGTTATATTCTCATCAACATTTTCTTCGTTTCCAGCGTTTTCTTCGTCATTTTTATTGTCTCCTTGTTCCATGTTGACTTCTTCAGAATTATTTTCAGTTAGTGGTTTTTCTTCGCCCTCTTTAATTTCGTTTATCTCACCATTTTCTTTATTGGCTATTTCTTCCTCCTCTGACTTCCTTATAGCAGATAGTAGGTCCGTTATCTGGCCATCTAATTCGGGGGTAATAATGTCATTATCGTTCTGGTCCTCTGTTTTGACGAAAGAAGCGTCATTACTTTCATTATTTTCTCCATTTGATTCCCGAGGTGTCTGGTTAGTGCAGATTCTTATGCTGAGAGTACTTCGTCCTGCAAAGTAACAAGCAGAAATATAAGGTAATGCAGGTATTAATAAATATTTAAGAGTGTTGGAGTCTTAGATAGACTGACATTTATTTTCGTGCACTTAAAACCAAAAGAATCGAAACAGGTTCCATAGCTTCAGCTTACCCCATGGGGAAAAAGGTTTGATTTTTGTATGTATGTGAAAACCAGGAATGTTTACAAACAAATAGGTAACTTTAGTAAATCTGCACCATTCAGACAGGAGCTTAATTATGCATGTATGCTTATATTGTTTAATTTTTAACAGATGTTTTGTGAAACTTTCAGTATTGCTATTGAACTATCGAAGTTGATAACTTCAAGAATAAAATTAATCTAACCAATAATAGTTCCGTCGGCGCCAACCATGACATCAAAATCAGTCTTTTCAGCGAAACCAACAAACAGCAGATTGTGGATAGTCCTATGTTTCTTGATAGACTGTGGGTTGAACTTGCTCAGGAATACTTGCATCACCTTCCTCTTTGGCAGTGTAGGACGACCCATGATCTAAAAGTCAAGTATGTTAAGTTAATAAGACATCTATTTAAAAAAACTTCCACCACATTCTGGCTACACAAGACAGCTCTCTCTGAAGAGGCGTTAGTGCTGAAGAATCGTTCATGGACGTGTGTGAACAAGTTCATATAAAATGTACACACCAATATTATTTTGAGAACAGATCACGGACCAAATATGTGTGGATCAACCTTTAACATGCCCAAATTCTCAGAGCAGTGCAGACTATCCGAGAACTTGTGAAGCTCCCAGGCTACTCTACTTCTGGGTAGATATAGGCTATGTATGTTAGCCAAGACCCTCAAGCACAACAGACCAAATGTCGTAAGTGTGACAACGGAGTTCACCGGCCACTACTGCTAGGTATGTTGGTAGGACTGCAGGAGTGCAGAAAAGCTCTTATAAGCTTCTAAATTGGGCCTATTTTTCTTACCTTGACATAATAAGGCAAATTGTACATCTGGCGCTGTTCATTTGGAGTCTTTGGAGTAGGAGGGGCAATGGTAGCATCTCCCTGGCCCTGCTCCGGCCCCTTGGCACCGTGAATGTTTACCGCCTTTTCATTAGCCTTCATGATTATGGCTGCTTTAGTTGTTTGATAGCTCACGTCGAGACTTAAAAGCTTGACAATGTACTGAAAAGGAAAATTACCATTTTAAAGACGCTAGCAGTGCTGTAACACATTGCTTATTCGTGGGAAGCAAAAAGGAAAATAAATCCTATAAAAAACAGATCTGCATTTTGATTATCAAATTGGCTCCTATTGCATAATTATTGATGGTGTACTTACCGGTACATATCTTTTGATGAGTTTAGGTATGACCCGCTTTACTTCATACACTTTTATGGTAGAATTCAAAAAGTCTTTGTACTCTTGGGTGAATTCTTTGTTTTTATTATGCTCTTCTTTATTCTTTACAAGGTCAAGCTCAATATTCTTCTGAAGTTCAATCTTTGTATTCTTTTCAAGGTCAGCATCTTCATTCTTTTCAATCTCTTTGCCACCCTCTTTATTTTCAGTGTCATCTTTATTATTTTCAGGGTCATCTTTATTATTTTCAGGGTCATCTTTATTATTTTCAAGGGCATTCTCTATATTATTTTCAAGGTCACTACTCTCTTTCATATGTTCAGGACCATTCTCTTTATTTTCAAGGTCAACCTCTTTATTTTTATCAAGGTCAGTCTGTTCTTCAGCTGGTTCATCATTTGCTGGAGCATTGTCGCCATATAGTTCTTCAAGCTAAAATATAGGTTTTTATTTCTATCATGAATGGACAGGATAAGAAAACATACTATGCTAATACCTAGTTATGCTAATAAAACTTACCTTGGAAAACATTTCATTCAGTTTTGTCTCAAGAAGACTACTCATATTGACTTTGAAAAATTCATTTGGATCTCCTGCAAGCAAAATAATACATTTTTAAAAATTCAAAAAAAAAAAATTACTTTGTCTGAAGGTTATAGTCAGGTATATAATCTAAGCACATAAATAATATTGAAATATCCAAGAAATATAAAATTTTTGGTTGGCATTTTGGATGCAACCAACAGATTACGCTTTTTTATGTTTCCTAAGACAATACATAATATATATGTATTTTTATTAATGCATCACGATAAATAAGTATTTTGTTTTAAATTTTGATTTAAAAAATGATAAATATGTTTACTAGGTATACAAGAAGTAGGGCTTAGTTTATAAAAGAAAGAAATAATGAATCAATAGCTACCTGACTTAATAAATTTAGTTTTGACGGTTTGGTCGGGTGCTGAGATGCCGCCAGCTTCTAGAGCGATGTTCAGTACATCGGCATCCGTCTCTTCAGGGAACTCCTCTCGATAAATAGCAAGGATATCAGGTAGGCTGCCGACTACCTTGCCTAACATGACAGTTCGGATACGCTCCCTCACAGCCTGTTTCATAACACGCTGTAGCTGGATTGAGCGCAACACAGAAGCGTGTTGAGGTTGGCCAGCAATCAGTGCCCTTATGTTTTTCATGATCGCACCCAGCCCCAGTTCCAAGCGGCCGGTGACCTGCGGCGTGGGCTCGCGGTCGGGCAGCAGCATGCGGGAAACGTCCGCTTCCGTCGACGCGCTCGCAGCCGCCACCAACGTTTTACGTTCAGTGACAGGTAGAGACGCCAGTTTATTGGGAGCCGGAGGCGCCTTCGGCTTTGATACTTTAGACGGAGCGAAGTCTTTTTTAGCCGGCTTTGGTGGAGCTTTCTGGTTTGCGATCCTTTGGCCGATAGATTGCTTTGGTATCTTTACATCCATTAGAGGCGCAGGCGCTCTAGGAGAGAACTTTGAACCTTGATTAAAACCTTGACCTTGGTAAGGTTTTTGGGCCCGAAAATTCCCAGACCCAGAATAACCAGAGCCATGTTGATTAAATTGGGGCGGATTTTTCTTTTTTTGAGAAGTTCTCTTAGGAGCACTATCATATTGCCATTGGTTTTCAGCTTGGCGTTTTCTGCCAAACTGCGTTCGATGTTTGGTTCCAGTTTCGTACAAGTGGGTAAAATCGCGATTGGAACCTTGCTGAACTGGTTCGTCATATCGCATTTGATCATATGAATGTCTCTGAAATTCAATTACAAAAAGATGATGATTTATGTTATAACAATATGCTGAGAATGCTATCATTTGTGGGCCATTCAATCCGATTACCTGATGCTTAAGTTAAGTGACTAATCTATTTTTTTAGTTCAGTTATCAACTAATCAGATGAATGGATTTTGTCACTTCAGCATATTTGAAGGTGAACTGGACTAATGATATACATTAGATTAATGTTCACTTTAAGTTACTAATGTACATAGAGAAAATGTGCTAGATTCCAATTTCCAAAAACAGACACAATGTAGTGTTAACCACAGTTAGTTTCAGCTTCTTAAATTCTATAAACCAACCAACACGGACATCTGTATGCTAAAAAAGCCTATCTATCAAAATGCTGTGGTGCCAGACACCACCTACACATTCTTTGGGCTTTCTCAACAGGATGATAAATATTGTGTCATGGACGAATTTAAAAAGCGACTTAGCTGTTGATAGGTTCTGTCCTCAGCCAACATTTTCAGATTTGGAATCTACCACACAAGTAAAAAGAAATAGTTGTAATATTTTTTTGATTACATTAAATAAGTAATTGTCCTATTCTCCTATGGATCAGAACATACATGACTAACATACAAATAATATTTGTCATCACTATGGGTTTAGACAATATCTGATCAAGAGAAAGCCAATGTTGAGTTATCTCCAGCAATGACACTTTAACGGGGAAATATTGATAACTTTGTTGGGTAAAATATGCAAGTTCAATACTAGGTGTAGTATCAAACTAATGTATTTTTCAACAAACTTAGGTAGGTGCTAATAAAGATAATGATTACAGCATCCAAGCTGTTACATGCTATGTTGATAAATGAAGAGTCCTCTACCTTCTTCTGATTGCCTGAAGCAATCACTGATGAATGTTAAAATATTGTAGGTTACAATTTTTGGCAAAATGTTTCAACTGTAATCGTTTAATCTTGTGAAGAATATCTATTAAAGCCTAAAAATGCTAGAAAATAAGGAAAAAATAATCATGTACCTGCAAGAAACAGTAATGGTTATAAATGAATAGTGTTGTATCATACCGACGTCTGGAACTGCTGCTCCATGACTAGCAACTGTTGCTGCTGCTCAATCATCTCTCGCTTGCGCTTCAAGAGTTCCAGCTCCAAATCTATATCCTGAACAAAAATGTGGTTGTTGGTTCATATAGAATAGGAATAATTATATTTTGGGTGAGGAAAATGTTATTACGGTCACGCTAGCAACACAATGAATAAGTTGTTGCAATAATTAGTGAAATCTTAATCAGACAGTTTAGTGTAATGGCTAACCAAGATATTTTCGGTGTTGAGAGTGATTTTGTTGCAAGTCCTGTTATAATATTATGAAAGATATCTGGTTTACAAATTACCATGGGGTTTGAATTACTGAATAATGTAATATTTCTTTTAATTTATGTGTTTGACTATTCCGTGACATAGGTAAGTACTAGTAGGCAGGTACTATTTCTATGTGTTACCAAAATTTATCAATAAAGTTTATCATGCATTTAACAGATTATCAAAGCAGAACAATGTAAATTGACAGTGAGGAAATGATCCAGTGTTAAATTAATTGATTTTCATGTTTGAGTCAGTCAGCTTAAGTTTTACAATTGACTGAATCTCATTAATCTTGTTAGCGGGTTCGATCGATCATTATTCGTAGAGCTTTTAGATAATTGCTTGTTCGAAAGATCATATTAGTTGATTCGAACAATAAATATAGTTTTAGAATGACACGCTTACGATTTGTCTCGAATTCAATCAACCAGACAATGGATGAACTGATGACGAATTTATCGTCAAGAGGTTCTTGTAAAAATGCGGTGTTATTTGACTTCACGACGTAAAATCAATATTTTTTAGTTATAAGCTACGTACGCTTTCGACGTTTTCTCAATGTAATTGAATCAATCTAAGGTGATATAAGTGAGTCGAGTACCTGTAAATGCCCAGTCAACAGAGGTCCTCCGCCACCCGAATTGTTGTTACCTCGGCGGCCCATGTTGCGACGCATTTTGTTATTTACTTTCCACCTTTAACTTCAACGTAGCACGGAAAATTCCGTTTGAGAATTCAATCCAATTTTATGAATTAGGTTGACAAGCCGATCGCCGCCGCATCTACCGACCACCATTTAAAAACCAAAGAGTTTGATTGAAAAATTTGTAAAATGAATGTTGCCAAACTACAAAACCAAAAAGTACTACCTGAGCAATTCTCAAATTTTTTGACCACATCCACTATGGCAATGTCCCATGTTTTTGTTTGTGATTATTTTTTTAATATGATATTACAACTAATACATATGATTGTCATTACATCATCAATATTATTAAATTATCAGACAAAATATCAAAATAGCGTACAAATTGATTAGTTAATTTTAAAATGTAATAATCTAAAATATCGAAATTATCTTAGTATGAAAAACAGTTTGTCCCATGGTGACCGCAGTGGTTTCGAATTCATATAATTTCATAAAATTCTAAGAACCTATATATATTTTATAATCCTAAAACACTGATTAATGTATTAAAATTCATGTAATATTGAGTTTATTGTAAAACATGCCATATTTATTTATATATTTAAAAAATTAATATTGTCCCATAAAAAGTTCCGAAACGAAATTCAGATTTTGTTACCGATTTTCGTATCGATTTTTTTCAAAAGGTGTTTAAATTATTTAGTGTTTTTACTCGTGGCAACACTTTGGACGACATTTGAATTCGCCATATTGTTGAAATGTCATTTTGGTGTCAATAACAACCGCGACCGGACACTTCACACTGCACTGCCACAAATTCTTTCCGGGATTTGTTACGTTGTGTCAAGGTAAGTTCTAGTGATTTAATATTTTATTAAAATTGGTTAATAGTTAATTTTATGCACTACATTTTGATGCAAAATACTTGTTTCAACTGTTAGGATTTAACGGAAATTTTATTTTTTGAAAATCTAAAACCTTAATTTCGTTACTTCTGTTTTTGTTACTTTCGCGTGGTAACGTATAACCGGAACGCGGGGTAACAAAAAAGGATTTTATAAAGCCAAGTACACATCTCATAAAAATTTCGTTGTAGGTACCTAGTACCTACCTACATTTTTTAACTCCTATAGCATAATATTACTTTCTCTTTCTAAAGTTACGTTGATATTACTTAATTTGAAAATTGTAATATAGGATCTAACATGCCCGACATTAGTTTTTGACGTGACGTCTTATAATTCGATAGAGCCGGCTGCACGCACGAAAAAACATGACGTCATGCGGCGTTACCTCGCTCTGAGGCGTTCCATGTACAAATCTATTAAACAAATGAAATTAAAATTTTCTTTTGAAAAATGCTACCATTCCATCAGTATTTTCTTAAGACGTTGTCACGTTCAACTATCGTCAGTAAACCGACTTTACAGACAACCAATTTTTTATTTAACATCGCACGTCCGAGTTTCTACAATATGATCATAGATCCTATAAGTTTCGAGTTTGATGAGCATTAGAGGTCATCCATTATGGTTCGCAGTTGTTATCATCTTTTTGTTTAATACATAACATTATACCATTAGTCATATTAAAAAAAAAGACAAATAAGTTTTATTATACTTATGTATTGTTTGCAGGTGAGAGAAGAAGAATTAGCGTAAAAATATTAAATCAGGCTTGGTACTTGGAAAATATCTACTAAGGAACTTACACTTGGTGCAGGTATGAACAGTTAAATTGTTATTTTATCCTCACAATATAACAATTTGAATAACAAATTTAACGCAACTATTCTACTACGTAAAAATGCCGCTAACAGCAGCGGAGAAGATGAAACGATATAGGGAGCGCTTAAAATTAAACCCAGAAAAATTCGAAGAACAGAGAAAGAAAAATTTAGACAGAATAAAATCGAAATATAAATACAAAAAAGTATCAGAAATGTCAGAGGAAGAAAAAAAGAAAAAAAGAAAAGAATGGAGAGATGAAAAGCAAAGGCAAAAAGATAAAAAGAAAACTAGCGAACAGATATCGAATATTGCAAGCACATCAAAGGATTCTAGTTCCAGGAAATCGAGAATTAATTATAAACAAAAATACACTGCCGCCCTTAGTCGTATTATATATTTACAGCGAGCTTTAGAAACTATGAGGAAGAGATTATACCGATCACAGCAAAACCAAATGCAAGAAAAGAAAAAGTGTGAAGCAGAACTTAACAAGTTGAAAGCTAGGAATGAAATTTTAGAAGCTTCTCTAAGGTCTACCTACAAACAATGTGAAACTAATAAGGAGAGAGACGTTATAAAGAAAATCGCTACAAATGATGTTGTAAAAAATAGTAAAGCCAAGTCGTTCATTTCAAAACAAATAGGTCTAAGTGCACGAGTTCGAGATAAGACTACAAAAAACAAGATTTTGAAATTTAAAAAATCTATAACAGAGTTTTATATCAGAGATGATGTAAGCAGAGCCACCTCTGGCAAACGAGAATGTAAAACTTTTAAGAAAAACAAACAACAAATAAGATTCCTTAATAATTCATTAAAAATTCTATACCAAAAGTACAAGTCAGAAGGTGGCTCTGCATCTTTTGCATCTTTTTGCCGGTACAGGCCATTCTACGTCATTTCACCTAACTTAAATAACAGAAATACTTGTCTCTGTGTCAAACACAGCAATATGAGTTTTAAGTTGGCGGCTCTTAAACATCATAAAGTGGTTGATATTAGTAATACTCATGATCTCCTCAAGAAAGTAGTATGTAATACTGAATCATTCTTATGTATGTATGGCAAATGCGAAAAATGCAAATCTGTAGCTTTAGACTACAATTTGGACAATAATAAAACATCTCAAGAAATAACATGGCAAATGTGGGAAATTAAGGATCACATATATAAAAAACGAACAAAAGATGATAATGATCAGGAAGTGAAGACTAAAAGAACTTTTAAATCGATTAAAAAAGGTACTATTGCAGAACTAATCAAAATATTTGAAGAATCCTTAAAATTATTTAAAGTTCACAGTTTTAATATGTGGCACCAAACAAAAAACTATAAAACTTGTACTGAAAATTTAGATGATGATGAAATAGCTGTGCACTGTGACTTTTCCGAAAACTTTGAATGCAAAATGGCAGAAGAAGTGCAGGCAATGCATTTCGGTGCCTCTAAAGTGCAAGTCACTTTACATACGGGCGTAATATTTTATAAAGGTGGACAAAAGTCTTTTTGTACTGTCTCCCCCTCCAGTATACATCAGCCACATGCCATATGGGCCCACTTAAAGCCTATTGTAGAACTCGGAAAATCTTTAGTTCCTAATTTTAAAAAAATATTTTTCTTTTCTGATGGGCCCAGCTCGCAATACCGGCAGAAAAATAACTTTTTTCTAATTAAATATTTTTCAATTTTCTACAAGGTTGATATTTCGTGGTCATTTTTTGAAAGTGGCCACGGAAAGGGTGTGGCTGATGCTATTGGAGGGGTCGTCAAGAGGGCACTTGATAGGCGAATCGCATACGGAAAAGACATAATGAGCGCTACCGATGTGTATATGACGTTAGAATGTTTTGTAGTAGCTGTAAAAGTGTTTTACGTATCTGAGACAGAAATCAACGCGATATACCAACTTATACCTACTAACCTAAAGACCATAAAAGGGACAATGAGTATTCATGAAGTTATTTCTGTACATGGTAGTGATGAAATTCAACATCGCATCCTCAGCTGTTTTTGTAGTAAAAATCCCTGTAGTTGTTATGATCCGGAAACACACAAATACCCACATTTTTCACATGTTAACAACCATGAATTTGAAAATAACGAGCCTACAGATAATCAAGCGTTATTACCAAAATTTAATGAGTTACCAAATCTTGTTACTGAGACTGTAGCTGATTTGCCAATATTGTATATTGATGATATGGATCTGCAAGAATACGTAGCTAGCGAAAAAGAATCTGTTGAAAAACACATTGATGTTATAGACCTAAGTAATATTGACACGGAACCTATAATTGATTTCGATACTAAAAGTGTAAAATCTTCAGTAGTAACAAATAATAGTCAAACAAAAAATGTAGGTCAGGATTTTAGTAAAATGATAGTGAACAGCAAAGAAAACGTTACGCCTAATATTAAATTTAATGTAATAGATCCGTATCCTTCAACATCTAAATTTAGTACGTATCCAGTTAAAAGCTCAAAACCTCAAACATATATGCGAAACCCTGCACAAAAATCATTGCAGATTTCTGTGACAAGACAAATGGCTTGTAATAAGTGCAAAAATCCCACGTCATTGCATCATTTGGTAAAATGCATGTCTTGCAAAATATATTACTGTGATAAGTGCACAGAAGGGCAAGCATATTTTGATTATATATGTGATTCTTGTTTTGAAGATGATTAAATTAATGTTGTACCGCTAAACTTAGTCGGATCCTCAGCTAGTTGTGTGATGCAAGAGTAGGTGACGGATGGCGAAACGGCACAGTCGTGCTTTACACCCTCCAGCGCCACGCAGCTATGTCAGGATTCGACTCAATTAAACGCTACACCTACAGATAAAAAGCGGGTATTTATCACATTTCTGTTTTTTTCATTTTACAGGTAAAATACCACTAGGTGTGTGTCAAAAATGGTGATTTACCTTGATATTGATAAGTTTCTGAAGAAGGCCGACTTTGGTACTTTTCTCATACATAATATTGCTTGGCCCTGGTCAGCAACACATTTCGTATTGTCAGAAAAATGTTTCGGATGTGGAAGTACAACTAATAATATATTGAATAGTCTTCTTCCTCATTTTGTAATAGCGATGAATGTTGAACAGATCAGACTGTTACTAGAAAGTAATTTTTTTTGGTGTAAGGCCTGTAAAATTTTCTGTGTTTACGACCACTACCCTGAGGATGAGTGTGTGTTTTGTAATGTGTGATTTTTTAAAGTATTATAAATATTGTTTTACTTTTAAGTATTTTAAGTGTTTGTGAGATTAAAAATATAAGTTTTGTTTTTTAATACCATAAAAATGTTGATTTGACCAAAGAGAATAAGACTTTGTATGAAGACTAAGTGATAAATAAGTAGGCACAAGTTTTTATTTGTTTCCTTTAAGTCATTTGATGAACGTTTTATTTTTGGAATAATGTTCGAAACACTCGTAATATTTTTTTGATTTGGTGTTGATTTTTACTTCTTTTTGTTTCCATTTTATGATAATGTCAAGTGTGTGTATGCTAAGCCTAACATTTCCAATTTTGTTACCGAAGCTTCTAGTTTTGTTACTGTCCCAAAATAAAGCTGATAATTATGTTAAATATAGTTATTACTTTAAATTTAAACGCAATAAGTAAATGTTTAAAATTAACTTTATGACAGATATTTATAATAAATAAGAAATATAGCATCCTTCCTTTTCAATTTAATAGAAAAACAAAACTTTGTGAGTAGAAAGTGTTAATGGTAACAAAAAAGCAGTTGTAGTGCAAAAAAAAAAATTTGATATTACATTTTTCGCAATTTTTCTTTTCTCAAGATGTTATTTAGTTTATAATCTACATAGAAAAATATAAATATATAAAACAATTTGCGTGTTTCTTTATGATCTACACTGATTTCCAAGTAACAAAAAAAGAACTTTTATTTTACCCTTTACTAATATTTTACAGTTTTTTTATATAAAACATCTCTAAAACAAAAAAACAATTACAAATTCAGAATTTGAATAGTTTAAGCTACCTATATTTAGCATAATATGTCCAATATATATGAATTTTAATTTTAGACTATTTTTGGGAGTATGGTCAAAAATTTTGAGAAATGCTCACCTATGCCTATTTTGAAATCCAATTCTGCCGTCTTTAAACTCGACTTGTACAAAACTCCCGATTTCGATTGAAAACACTTTTTTTATTTTATTTGAGAGAGGGATAGAGGTAAACGAAAACAAACTAATCGTAATCAAAAAAATATTTAGTTGATTATACGCTTGAAAGCGATAAAAGTAAAACACCGTATTAAAAAAATTATATTAGAATTTAATTAAAAGCGTTTTATTTTACTCAGATACTAACTAATACACAGATTCAAATAGTAAAGGGCCATGCCTTGCAAAATGTTTGCTTCAACGCGGCCACCTTTCAAGAAACACTAGCGCCACTTCTTAGAACTAAGATGTAGTCGTCGCTACGTAGCCTTGTAAGAGCGGCTCAGAGTAACGAGGATTTAAAAAAAAGAGATGAAGTATATTTATACACGTTGCTATTTTGTCCAATTCAATATTTTTCATGATAATGCACCAATTTTTGTTATCTTTCTCGATTGTTGAATTAATTCGTTTCATGCATTAATACGGTCAGAAGTTTATATTTTGAAGGTATAGATTAAAAATAGTTTTCAGGAGGTAAGTAGGTCCTTTACTATCTTAATCAAAGATACATTTTTTTTCTTCAATGTATTATGTGTAGTCTGAAGAATTTTTATTTTCTTGTTGTTAGCTGAATTAAGCAATATCAGTTTTTCCAAGTTTCGTTTAAGGGCAACTTCGCGGGGTGTCTCTATATGTAAGCCTCTGGTATCATCATCACTTAAATCGTCCGCATCCTTTGAATGCTGAGCCCAATCTGTTACATTATTTGATGATGCTGGATATTTCAGTTCAGTAGATTTTGCTTGAACCTGTTAAAAAGAGTTTTTCATTGTTTATATTTTTGCCGTTACAACAACAATCTATCTACACAAGGATATTTCCAAGTACATTAGTTACTTGTTAGCTTCGATTTTTTGGGTCCTATAGACATAATCATTATGTATACGTACATACATACCCCACAGGCATTTTCACTATATACCAATATTTAAAACAGTTTATAAACATTTAAGGTCCTGAAAAATGAAAAAAGTAACAGACAGACAAGACTTACTTTAATACACGGTATTGCCCTTTCACTTATATGTCTTCTACTGCCGTGCATATAAACATCGACCTCTTTAAAGTGCACGGAACAAACTCGTGTGTTACCCTTTGCCTTAAAATCAGGTTCACCACGTTCGTTTCTTATTACACGACTCCATGCTTCATGTCGCGCAGGGTCACCAGGTAGTCTGCAAAATAGTCCGTTTTTGCACTGTACTTGTTATTTTTCATATTAGTATATGAAAACATATTACAATGTGCTTGTTATAAAATTGTGAAAATGAAATGCGAGGGTGCGTTTTTAAGTTGGCGGAATGGCGGGGTTGGACTGGAGGAAGCGAGCTCACTATGGTTGTAATGTGTTCACTGACTCTCAATTAGTATAAATACGAGGTTTTATCGTTGTTACATTATATGTATATCATTATCATTTAAGCGGTCAGTTTTAAAGCGAGTTTGGATTTAATTTATTAATTAAAGCGTTTAATTTATGTATGGTCTATTTTACATGAAATTATTTCAAATGAAAGCAAGATGAAAATATTCTCAATTCTCAATTCTTTATTGCGTACCATAATGTATAAAGTTGTTAGGAAATAATTATATTAGTCACAATTATGGACCCTGTCGGGCACAGCATAGAACAAGTAGGAGAGAGGAGGAAGAACACTGAGTGATTAATGTAATAACTTTTATTAGATATTTGTTAGTTTTACTGGTTTATTAATGCAGAATTTAATTTAGGAATTATAATGATTGTTTTATAAATTATATAGGTATTTTAATTAATTTAGTAACATTGTAAAAACAATTTTTATTATTATTTTACTAACTTATTATTATATGATTATTTATTATTATTTATTACGTAATTATTATTTATTATCCGTAAGGTAAGTTATTTATTGGACGCTTCGTATTTATTTAGAAATTAATTTTTACGTTTAATGAGTAGGTAGTGTTTCATACACAACATTTATAGATATAAATAGATAGTTGTGAATTTTATATTTTATCACTTAAGTATTCGCTTATACTATAGTAGCATTTGTTCATCAGGAAATGCTTCAATTTATTGACAAAGACATTATATTTATCTATATTCTTGATTAGCTCAGGTAACTTATTATAAATTTTTATGGACATGACAAAGGTACTATTGGAGTGCATTTTTAGTCGCGATGTTGGTAAGTTTAGTCTATTTTTATGTCGTAACATAATTTTCGTTTGTATGTCCTCTCTTTTTGTAAATAATTCTGGGTACTTATGCACGAACTTACAAACTTCAAATATATAGAGACAGGGTAGCGGTAGAATCTTTAATTCCTGAAAGTGAGGTTTACAGCTATCAGTGGCTTCAATATTTACTATGATTCTAATTAGTTTTTTTTGTAGGGTAAATAGCGTAGGCGCGTCGGTGCTGTTACCCCACAAGATTACACCGTATTTTAACCATGCGTAGGCGTACGCGTAGTACGTTACGAGTGCAGTTTTGAGGTCGGTAGTTTTTTTGATCTCGCGGAGAGCGTATGAAAATTTGGATATTTTTGCTCTTACTTTCTGGATGTGTGACTTCCAATTTACATGTGTATCAATGTTTAGGCCTAGTAGGGTGAATTTATCAACTACTTCTAATTTATTATTTTTAAAGCTAAAGTTTATATTTATTGGTATTTTTTGGCGAGGATGGAATGATATTATTTTAGTTTTATTAAAGTTTATTTCTAGATTATGTTCATTCATCCAGTTTGTTGTCGAATCTAGTATGGAATTTAATTTATCATTTAGATTGGAGTTATTATCGCATGAGGTAAGTATAGAAATATTGCATAATATGCAATATTTTCATCTTGCTTTCATTTGAAATCTGTCATCATCCCTATTCTGTTGATAGATTACAAAGATAAACCTTCGATTACTAAGATACTACGCATCAATATTGGTGAAATTAAATAAAAACTTTTAAATAAACAAGATAGGAAAACTGACGAAGTGTCCTGCTTTTGCACGACAACGCGCCCTATCACAAAAACCGTATTCCGTTGGCTGCCCTGCATAAGATGAGCTTCGATATTCTGGCCCCAAGTGATTATTAAACCTTCCATAAATTAAAGACCTCCGTGGTAAGAAAGTTATCAGGGATGATGAGGATAAAAGTTTAGTAATAATTTGAAGACAAAATATAAAACCTTTTTACATGCAAGGCTTAAATAAATTGATCAAAAGATCCAAAGAATGTCTTCGTCTTGCAGATGAAAATATGAATTGAATAGGAAAAATAGCTTTGTATATTTATTTTAAACTATGACCCCCAATCCGCGAACTTAAAAACGCACCCTCGTGTACAGGCGTCAGCACATCAACCTACAACAAGCTGTCAAATTTTTTGAATAGATTTTCAACTTTATCGCTAAAGCATTAGGTTCAAGGTTGATTAGGAAAATTTGACAGTTGCGGGTAGCTTGATGTGCTGGCGTCTGTACATAAAAAGTGACACGTAATATAACACACTTCAACATTATTATTAAATCAGCCTATGGGTGCAATTAATCTACAATACGTTTATCGCACGCCGCTTCAAAGTTACGTCGCACAACCGGTAGGCGTGGCTTCTCTATTTATATAAGTTACTCTATGGCTTAACCTGGCTGCTGCGTCTTCGCGTAAGTTGAAATCAAAATTGCTTATATAATGTAAACAAGTCATTTGAAAATAGATGTTCTCGACTTACCGGTGAAATGAAATACCACCATTATTAATATTGTGTATTCTGTCGGTATTCTCGCAGCTCTTGAACACACAACACGGCATTATTATACACACAATGTTTTTTAGCTCACTCATTCATTTGCCGACTGGCCATAGACAATACGCTATTGCGACCGACCCCAAAGATTGCCGACAGGCTCCGAAGATTGCTAGTTGCACACGTTGGCTCCAGCGCCACTCGTCCAACGTGTGGATTTAGAAAACAGTATAGTTGGGGCGAGCGTTGGTAGTAGGTCGGCGCGTGTCGGTCTTCTTACCAAAAGAATCTGTGCCAACGCTGGCATTGTTGATGTTGCATGTCGCAGCCAACTGGTTTAGTTAGCCTTTGCATTGAACGGCGCCGTTTAATCAAACGGTGTAAATGACATCCAGCAATTATATAAATAAATTCTTTTAATTCAGACAGAGTCCATTCAAGGGCGTACCCAGCTAGGGGCAGGGGGGGGGGGCAGCTGCCTCCCCTAGAAGGAAAAAATTCCATCAATTTCTCGAAAATAAAACGTGAGAATAAAAAAATGTGTTGCTCTGTGCAAAAAATAAACATCATTTCACTCGTTAAGTATTTTTATTTGATATAAATTCAATTATTGTACTTATCTAGAACTAGCACTTTGCCCGCACTTCGTCCACGCGGATTTAGTAAGTACTCCACAAACTTCAACGCCCCCTCTACCCCCTTTTAAAGGTTAAGCATTTCTGCTGCTAATTCTGTGGTCTCAGGATCAGCGCAACCATTCGCCCCGTTCGACCCGTCCGGGGTTGATTATGGAAAAAATATTAGATCTGTTTCACTTTTCCCACTTTTAGTTTGTTCATACCAATTTCCACGTTAATTGAAGCAAGCAGTAATGTCCTCCCCTAAAAACTTCATCACCCCTTTTCGCCCCTTTATATATTATCGAAAATAAACCCCTTATTTTCGACGATATATTACGTACGACGTTTTAACTTCATCGGACCAAGCATTGAGATTCTCCCCAGTTCGCTCAAACTGCAACATTTTTCGTACCTACTTAGGTACCTACAGCATTTTATACCCGTCGTAACTTTTAAACGAAAGGTCGGATTTGAATAATTTAAAGTGTAATTTACTTATCTTATCTATCTACTTATAAAACCAAGTTGTAAAAGTCTGACCGCCAACACCCTCATTGGGGCCTTAAGACAGGCAGCCACACGCCGTTGTGTATAGCGATTTAAAGAGGGGGCAATAACTTCCCAGGCACCATCCGTTGGCAACTGCGAATTTTATTCCCGATTGACATCTGGTGGCAATCCAAGTGGGGGCGACTGGAAACATTCGGGATGGACGCGAACGAACGTCCCGCCCGTACCCGAACTCGTTGACGGCTCAGTGCATATTCGTTAGCCATGGAGCACAACAAACTGCCTTAGCTCAAATCCTGGGTACACCATTGAGTCCATTAATTGGTTAGTAGCAGATGCTTAGGCCGTTCATAGAATAGGGACCCGTGTGACGAAAATATATGATATGAAATATTTTATATCATATATTTTCGTTAAGTACTTATTTCGTCATATATTTTCATCTGCCTAGCCTTTTTCCAACTTTGGTCGGCACTCGGCTCTCAGTCAAACCGGATTCAGTTGAAACCCAGTGTTAAAAAAAAGAATCATATGAAATGAAATAATACCTACTTTTTTATATTTTTTGAGGATGGGAAATCATCAAATGACTTTTGACTCTTCAGACTCTTACTGACTAAAACCCATCCGTGTTCCTTCTTAAGCCCTTTGCGTTTCAGGGCCGTGGTGATTCTTTCGAACAAATTCCGCAACCTTGGCAGGCTCTGGCCCTAGCGGGCCCAGTCTTCTATCGAGAGGAGCCGTAGGTACCGCCGCAATTGTGGCGTGCCCAATGAAATACCTACTTAACTATTTAATTTTGGGAATTCTAAATTCAAACAACAATCAATTTCAACATTCCAACCTCGGTAACGGAGTCCCGCTGCTCGGAGCTCCTATTTCTGTCTTCAGGCTTTAAAGGAACCTAACATAACCTAACGATCAGTGTCGGGCGCCCTAAGCTCTCTGTGCCCTATGTTCCACTACATGGCTAGGCGAATCATTAAACGATATTGAACAAAGTCATTTGTAGCTGTTCAATAAAATGCCGGGTGTCATTAAGCCGCGATTTAAGCAGCTGATTAAGCTAGTTGGCAGCGAGTCTCCCGATTCCGTCCTTACCCATCCTATCCTAATTCCCTCCTTCAGGTGGCGCAGAGCGATGTATACGCCGTGGCAGACAAACTAGAAGCCGAAAGGAAAAAAGTACTAGCCGCTCAACCGAAAAGAAGACGCGCTTCCTCATTGTTGCGTGTGGCTGCTGCCACTAGCGCCAATGCTATGACGACACAGTAACTGGGCAGATGGAAGAGTAGCTTTTAAGATTGCCTAAGACTATATTCAAGCCCCAGCTTTATTTGTACCTGTTTGTGTTGTGATTTTGAGTGAAATGAGGGTTAGTAAATAATCATCTCTGATAGGTATATGTAGTTGAAAATGAAGGTTGTTCTGTTTTCTTACTCTAGTCTCAAATGTGCTGATATGATTGTGCAGTGCAATAGGCCACTTTCAATAACACCTAGTATGTATTTTCATGAAGTCCTGGAGTGCCGCATACCTATAGTAGGCGCCAGATAATCGTGGAATAACGGTCATTGCCCCACCTACAATTATTGACATTTTTAATTTGAAAAACGGAATTAATGACATAAAGCTGTCCCGAATCATCATCTCTCGTGATCCTTAACATTGTCTAATAATGAAAAACGATTCATATTTAATTGTTCAGGTGAACAGTTATTAGGGAAAGGTCAATATACTTTATTCCACATTTATCTGGCGCCTACTATAAGTACTCATTTCTTATAAATTACTCTCTGCACCAACACGTGCAGAGTCCGTCGATAAGTGAGGAGGCCCCAGCAAAGAAATTAAGAACCGGACCTTATACCGAACAAAAAAACACGTTTCTTGTATGTGAGCCCCCTTAATTTAATTTAATTTTTATTATTTGTTGTTATAGTAACAATAGAAATACACACTGAAAATTTCAACTGTCTACCTACTACGGTTCTTGAGATACAGCCTGCTGACAGACAGACGGACGGACAGCGGAGGCTTAGTAATAGGGTTCCTTTAGGTTACGTACGCGCGCACGGTCCCTGGAGTTGTGGTGATATCCCAGTGCACCCGGATATCGCTGAAGGAGGAGGGAGCCCGGAGGCGGGTAAAGAAGAGGGAGCCCAGAAGTGGGCCACGCTAGATAGGTCGCGAATGTCATGCGTAGCAGTTCTCGCGGCCCACCCATCAAGACGAAAGTAGGTGCACAGGCGAAGTTTTTAGTGGGTAAAAGCCCCACATAACCACATCGTCTCCCCGGACGGCGTGACAAGCGTAAGGCATTTTCTTAGCTCAGGTTACCTACGCGGTTACGTGTCTCTTAAAAAAAAACACCATGTTTGACAACGGTCCCTGAAGAATAATTTTCAAAAACACGAGAGGCGTCTAGCGGTATCGAAAGTGTTTTATCTGAAATAGCGATCATATGGTCGACGATGGAGCACGCTTGCCTTGTTAAGGATTTGGTGGAAACTAAAGCTTATCATGTCTTTCTTGCTAAGCGGTTTAATTAGATACCATTACGATGTAATAATACAATTTTCTTCCTAACCTAGCGCCTTGAAATCAGTATTCCGCTGTTTTTTACTAGCCCATTTTGTCCTACAACTGGGCAAAGGTCTCCCCCAAGTCCTTCCTCGTACTAGCCCTCACGGTAAGCCCCCATGCCGCGGCGCCGACAGTCTTCAAGACATCCATTGTGTGTAGACTTACAGCATGCACCACAGTGCATGCGGCTGATATGACCTTCCTCTTCATTTGAGCTCTTATCCATCAATTATTGTTCCCGTTTTTTTAACAAATGTATTTATGTATTACAGGTGGAGGACGAAGTCGTGGATAATCAAGAGCCGCCGAAATAAATCTCAGTTTATCTTCACTGACAATCCAGAATACTCAACTAAATACTCAAAGAAAGCAAAAATAAAACCATAAGTAATTTAAAATCTACGTTTTATTTCAGTTTTACATAATAACAAAATTGTGACGATAACAAAAAACACAATATTTTTATCCAACCTTTGTGATAAACTAGTTATATTTAAACTATCTGGAACTATAAGTCATATGCTTTACCAAGTATCCTTATTTTAATTCCTCTACATATTTAATTAATTCTTACACCTGGTTCTAAATTGAGAATAAGAAGTTAATAGCGTGTCAATCTCTACTGCCAAAGTTTGGTAGAATTTGACCAGTTCTCAAATTCTTAATTCAGAGAACAAGGGTCCAAGACCTATTCTTCGTCAGATCCACTACATTCATCTAATACAATACCTTCAGACATTAAAGCGAGGATGTCGTAATCATCCAGTTCGTCAAAATCATCATCTTTATGTGTTTTATCTGCAGCTTTTGCTGGTGACGGAGCGGGTTTCTTTACAGTATCAGTTTTGGGAGCAAATTGGGGTTTCTTAACTTCTTTATTCTCAGCTGCAGGTTTATTTACAACTGCAGTTTTATTAACTACTGCCTTACTAGGAGATGGATTAACATTTGCTGTGGGCCTTGTGATAGTCTTATTTTGAACGGCTGGCTTACTGACAGCCTTTTCAGGGGCAGTTATATTTAGAGCAGGCCTTTCAGCGACAGCTTTAACTTGAATATTATTGACAGTATTGTTCACTGCTGGTTTATTCGCGGCAGTTTTATTTTCGACAGTAGTCTTATTAAGTGTAGTCTTATTTTCTGCTACAGGTTTGACTGCAGGCTTGTTTTCGGCAGTTGTCTTATTAGGTGTAATCTTATTTTCAACCACTGGTTTGACTGCAGGCTTGTTTTCGGCAGTTGTCTTATTAGGTATAATCTTATTTTCAACCACTGGTTTGACTGCAGGCTTGTTTTCGGCAGTTGTCTTATTAGGTGTAATCTTATTTTCAGCCACTGTTTTGATTGCAGGCTTGATTTCTTTTGCAGGTTTACTTACAGCGGTGGCCGCTTTATTATTAGTAGCAGGGTTATTGACAACAGTCTTATTCTCGACTGGTTTGATGACAACTTTGTCTTTAGTCTCTTCCTTAGGTTTAGTCGGAAAGTTTTCAGTTATGGCTAAAACTTTCTCGGCTGATATAATATTTTCAGGTTTTTCTTCCTTTTCAGTTGTTTCTGTGGTCTCATCGCTGGCGTCTTCATATTGATCGGAGAAACTTGTGACGAGATTCGGCGGGCATTGTGTAAACTTGTAGATTGGGGTTACCGTCACTTTTATATCCCCTGTAATAAGAAAAACAATAATAAATACCGAATTTAATTATCTTTCTCATTCTATCTGCTTTTGTATATGATTGCATTAATGACGTTGCGTAGACGAGATTGTACTGAAACTAACGTCACGGCGACTTGGGATTTTTCTCAGGGTATAATATGTTCTATGAACGCCCCAATTATATGCCAAGGATTACCTTACACCGAGTCGCGCCGCTGCGTCACTTTTTAAGAAAGCGATACAATATAGAACTTTGTTTACTACATAAAAAGTACTAAATTCAATGTGAGAATTCGAATACACGCGCAGATTGCAAACTAGAATTCTCTCCATATAAACTGACCTAAGAGTTCTTTGGTAAATAATCTTGTCGGAAAGTAAATGAATGATTGAAATAAAAAATAATTATAACGTTACGTACCGCATCTAACATCAGTTTCGCTGCAAATTCTGTCGAAATCGTTGATAGTCTTGACTTGCGCCGCAAACATGTTGATAGTCTTCTCAATACGCTTGAAAGCGGTGAAGTTATATTTCTTCAGGAACTCGCCTAGATGTACCTTTTCCGGTTTACCCGAGAATTGGACCTAGAAATATAAAATCTATTGACTTTGTTTTCCCACAAAAAAAGTATGTCACTGGACTAATGCAAACACTAACCCCCTTATTCATAAAAACTTTTAAACATTACTTAGTTAAAATACTGTATATGAGATTCTAAATTCAATTCTCCATAGAAAATTTTGACTACAGAATCTGCTTATCAGTAGTTTAGCTATGTAATGGATAAAACGTCTTTATAAGGCTTATGAATATCGAGCGATTATAATCTCTCAATAAATTGTGAACAAAAAATTTCTACAATACGCAACAACATTCGATACTTTATAATCTGTTAGTGACCATGAATTAGTGACCAATCAGGGTCCAGTTCTACAATCTATCAGACTGCTATTTGTATAGACTCGTCGAATTGTGAACATGCTCCTGAATAGTCGGTGTTGGTAGCACTTACAAAGCTCACGTGAAGGAACTTAGAACTGGGAACCTGTGCACTGACTGGTCGCTTTTATATGTCCATTCACAATTTCACGAACAGATTATAAATTATAGAATTTGCAGTAATCTGGTGACTAAAACCGTGTTTGCAAGAATCGGTCGACAAATACAACATTGTAGCATTTAATACAAACTTTATCCTACCTTTACGTAGAGTGGATTGTGGACGTTCAACAACCTCTTTGTGATATTCAAGCCCAGTACCTTCAAAAGACATTGTTACAATTAATTTATTATTTAAAAGTAGAAGACAAAATTGCAAAAAGTGGGAGGTAGCACGTTGCCCAGCAGTGGGACAATACAGAACATGCTAGCTATCTTAGATGCAATTATAAACAGAAATGTTCGTCAGGATTGAGGGCCCCCAATTTTAATAAAAGTTTCTACTAAAATTATCATTCATAAGTTACAAATAATATGAAGTACTTGGTGAGCTATGAGCTAATGTATGTATGTTTTGAATGCGACAAAATTGAGGACCATCGTTTTGCCTTATAACTTTGAAATTCTATACATTATTAGACGACTTGTAATAAATAGTGTCGAAAAAATATATTTTGTAAATATAGCCAGATGGCCAGAACCATAGATATAATAAACAAGGAGATATGCCCGGTAGACGAAAATGTATCGGAACCCTTTGTCTCCATATTATTCCCGCCATACGGCAACTACTACACATGCAATTCAGTAAAAGCAATAGATACGCAGTCGCGCACACGCCCGCATTTCTTAAAACAGAACGTACTACACAATCAATTATAAACCTTATCCCTTCAAACATAGCGTGTATTTACCATGCACCGTACAACTTACTCACACAAAAGCAACGGACGCTGTGTTGTGCTGTGCAAAAGCAATTTATTTTACATATACGCTAGTCATTGACTAAATCGGAAAGTTATGCCATGTAAATGCCATGTCCAGAAAATATAAAAATAAACGTTATGTAGCTAAAAATATATATATTATTAAGTAAATTAAAAAAATTAAGTGTTTCAATAAACACTAGGCATTGTTGAAAGCTGCTATGGTGTTTACTCACTAACCTCATATCAAGATCTGAATGATTTTGAAACATATGGCTAATCCATTGTTTCATTTGTTCGAAAAATTGGTCTGCTCAACAAAGTAAATAACGCAATTAATGTTGTTGAACTGTCATAATGAAAGCGATTCCTGCCGTAAGTATATTACGCAATTACCCCGCAGATAATAGGTTTTTGTTCTAAAAAAACCCTAGTTAGTAAAGAAATTGTTAAATACATGAAAACAAACACACACCCATGCATAACAAATAAATAGCATGAATATGTTGACTTATTTTAAGCATAAGTCACTAATATATTATCTGAACCATGCCGATTACTATAACGCATTCGAAGCTTTAACGGAAGTAAATTACAAAACTATAAAAAACTAAGGAAGTCGCACGAGGATAAGGCATAATATACGATAATTCAAAGCCAAAAACAGTCCACCGATTATTAAACGAAAGAAGTAAAAAACACTATTTCACATCGTTCTTCCAACCGGGTTAAAACGGTTGACAAATTGAAAAATAAACTATAATAGCAAATATTTCATTCGTCAATCGACATTGTTGTCGATAGCCTACGTTAGTGGATCTGCACAAGCACATCACTAACTCGTCGCAAGAAGCAGCGGCCGTTCTACGCGATGCATCTGCTTAATAGAATATCGTTTTGTGATTTTTACATTGCTTGTCCGGTCACTCAGCGGCAAACTTAGGTAGTGGTTAAGGAGCAATGCATTTATTGCAAAATAGTACAGTCGAAGGGATTTTTGAAAACAAAAATAACATAGTAATATTTTACGATTTGTTGTTTTTCATGATTTTAAAGACAAATATAGTAAAATACTTATATTTATATATGGTAAGTAATTCCATGATGTACAAAGTTTTGATTTAGGCTTCGGTTTTTACGAGAAACCACTAAACAACACGGCATTCTTATAATTTGTCTCGATCGCTGTCGAAAGCGCACTAGTTCGCGGAGACGGCCATTTGCCTATGACATGGTCAACTGGCCCATGTCGCGCGGACACCGACACGCCCCCTTGCCACTTCTCCTGTTTTTTTATATTTCTATGGCCAGAACGCAATGACCCTCAGTCCAGACATATCAGGATTGAGAGACCCATTGAAACGTGTGAAATCTTTGTCCGTTCGTTGATCGCGCTGAATTTTGGTAGAGGTGTTTAATTGTATTTCTACTAAATCTTGATACTATACAACGTGTTACAGAATAAACGCAATACCTGAAAAGGGGGAAAATTGTACTCATCATTATGAACAATTTTTACTTTGGGACCAACCCCGAAAAAAAAATCTGCTGTTCAGTACATTTTGTCGAGTTCGAGAGCGCACAGAAATGTACGGGGCAGTCGATTTTTTTCGCGATTTCAGTGTTGCTAGATTTCAGCATTAATTTGCATCGATTTACCGAGATACAGAAACCTTTGCGTCTGAGTTTTTCAATTCATAAGTGGGACCCTCAATCCTGACGCACATTAAACAGAAAAGAAATGATGAATAAAGTTTCACAGCGAAATTAACTGTAATTGAGCGATAGACTGATTTGACATTGAATATATGAAAATTGTAATAAACTGCAATCAAGGCAAATAAATAAGCTACACAATAATACTCTTTGCTATTGCACAAATAATGTGTATGAGACTACTTTAGAACTTTGCTCTGATGTGAAGGTGTCAAAGTACACTTCCATCTTGACCATTATATTATAACAACTACACTAGATGACTCAACAGTGAAATACTGCCGCTGCAAATACATCTTGGCAAAATGGGATTTCACTGACACTAGACATCAGATGTGAGTGCGGTGGCCCCGAAATATGGCCATGAGGACCTAATGAATGCCACTGATGCCGCTACTGGGCACAAAATGTTTAAGGGTCACCATCGACTCAAAAAAAAAGAAGTGAAATACTTACATTTCTGAGGAAGTCACCAGCTTGATTTCTTAGCTTGTCGACTACTAGAGCTTCAGCATCGTCCGATGGATTATCCGGAAGTTCATGCCACACCTAGAACATTAAAATATGCCAAGTTAATTTCTAATTCTTTTTTTTCACAGACTTGGAGTTACTAAAAACTTAATTCAGAAACCGAGCAAGCATGAAACCCAACTCTTGACAGACAGTTTATATCAAGATCTAATATTTGCTTATCAGACAGCTCGCGATAGTTCGAATTTACTAAAGTAGTGCAGGATCCTTATAGCGGTGTCAGGACTTACCTTGATCATAATATCCCGTAGTTCAGTCTCGACCATCTTGGTCATGCGCGCGTTGAGTTCATAGTGACCGCCCTGTAGTGGTGCCTCCACCGGCGCAGGCGGCGGTACGGGTTTCTTAACTTCTTCTTGCTTCTTTGGTTCCGCTGAGGGTTTTAGAAAGTTTTTATTTTTCTATTTCAAAGGTAATTTAATTTCAAGACATTACAATTATTAAGGTGTAACTAGCTTGAAGTAGATCGACGCCCTCTATCGCACCAAAAATGTTAAATAATGTTAATGTTAAGTTATTTTTTTTAATTTATATCATAATTTTATTATGTCACTTGTATTTTCCAGCAGCTTCGCTCCTGTTAATTTAGAGTTTCGCAAAATAAGTTATCCTATATCCTCATGGGTCCAAACTATCTCTGTACCAAAATACATCTAAATTGGTTCAGCGATTTAGGCGTGATAGCGTAACAAACAAACAGTTCAATGATTTCTTCTTAGACCGCAGTCTATTTGTACCTTCACTTAAAACACTTAACTATCAACTACAGAATATCAAAACTAAATTTCATTTGGCAATATTGTATTGGAATACTGGGAACTCATAATGAGAAATACATAAGCTTGAATGTATACATACGTTTGCGAGAAGATCCCGATGAACTGTCGTATACTCCAGAAGTTTTAACGGGTGCTTAAAAATAAAGCATTATATGAATGGCTGAATCAAGAAGTCAAGCGAATGTAAAGAAAACTTGTCTGAGAAATGTATTATCCAGTAAGAAGAAAAGAAACTACATCTGTCTAGGACAAACTTAAGGGCCCACAACACGTCTACAGGACAAACAAAACAAAAAGAAAAAAAAAAAAAAAACATCCGTTTCCGTCATCCGCTAAAACAACGAAAAGAGTGTGCCTCGCGGCTGCGCCAAATAGGTCCAGTTCAGCAAACAGAGGCCCAATTCTACAATTGTTTTAACCTTTTGGACGCCAGAGCATAAACGCATCGGCGTGCCCCCGACGCCAAGCCACAAATACACCGTATTTTTTTGTCACATATTTGTGACGCTTGGCATACAGGGCACGCACTTGCTTGTCTTGTATATGTGACAATGGCGTTCAAAAGGTTAAACAACTTTCGCATTTGCATCTCGAATTTGCAATCGGAATAAGGGGTGTTTTTGACAGATTGCAACTGAGAGAAAAATTGTAGAATTGGCTCTTTGACCTTTCAAGTCGTAAGGTTTGAAATTCACCTTTAGCCTCCTTTGGGCTGGTTTTCGTCGACTCAGGCGGCTCTGCCCTCCTCTTAAAAGATTGTTGAGGTCTCTGTTTCTTTGGAGGTGGTGGCACAGGCTTTTTCTCTGTAACAGACGAAATGGGATTAAAGGGTACTTAAAAAAAACTATGAGAATTATTCTAGGGAGATAGTAAATACAGACAACTAGATGTTTAAAATTTATAAACACATCTAAAGCGGTCCAAGACTTTTTGCTATAATTGGCTGAAATTCGCTGAAGGAATACGAAAATACCATGCGCAGAATACCCAAAGATCATTTTAGAAACATGATCCGAAGATAAAGCCGGAACGAAACTTAAGTATGTAACCAGCCACCCCAAACTCCTTGCTAGTTGGCTAAATACTTTTCAGGTATTTTTAGTCTATCAGACTAGACTGACGAGATATGCGGAAGCAAGATAGTAGGGGTAGGTAAATACATCAAAAACAAAATTAAATATTGTTTACAAAAAAAAAAAGACACGTATAAACCTGGATGCAGGAAAAAATCAAAGAAATAGGTTTATATGGAAGTAAAGTCTGAAAAAAAAACGCTGCCTCGAACGCTCGACTTTTGGTCCACCAGGATATATCTGCAAATGTACATATTTTTTGATAATTTAGAAACACAAAGTGTTTGAAAAACTCACCGAATAATCTGTTGCGATCGGTTATAAATAAAGAAAACAATACCTCGCCAGTGACGTGGATACAACGATGACTTTTATGAATGAAAGAACATTTTAGATTGGACAATGAAGACGATGTCTGAATAGTCTCATCATACCAGCTGAAACACGTCCACTGATGGACATAGGCCAGCGGGACCGGTTAGCCATAATAACCACGCTTGGCAGGCGGGTTGGTGATCGCAGTGTAGCTGTAGACTATGCACAGAAGCACAGAGAATGCTGCTGCCCATTCTCTGGTGAATTGTGTGAATAGTGTCCTGGTCTAAATCTTGAGCATCGGTTGCATCGTCTCTAGAGGTCAAAGAATATACCATAAAATTTTGAAGTAACTCCAATTCCAGATCAATTTAAAAGCATATTGTGCAACAAAAACATCCTGAGATATTCCTTGGGACTCCATCGACTACCCAAACAGAAAATTGCATTGCAGAAGTATCCTGTGTGATGTTTACAACATGCATTTAAGCTATTCTCACATTGTTCGTGCCAAAACAAGATACAGCAGAATGCTAAACAATTATAAAATACGTACTGCGTTCTTCACATAATTATATGGTCTCGTTAAATTCTAGGAGTATTTACGTCGTCGAAGTCTGAAAAATAACGAAAAAGTCGTCTAACCTTGAATTTGGTGTCTGACATTTTTATCGAGATTTGCCCCAGTTCCTTGAGACACAGCAGTAGGGACATTACAAACTTATAATCTTGATGCAGTTGGTTCGGTCGCCTCCAAGCCAGTCCCAAGAAGCTTTGGGAATAGATTAGAACGATAATAACACTGCCTTCCTAGGTGTCAATAACGCATACATGTGAGACAAAACTTACCTCCATCCAAATCTGCTTTCTTTGGGACCACCATACATCAGCGTTATGTGAACGTAAGCTACATGGAGGTGAATACATGCAACAGCAATGTAGTGTTAGTTATTACAGAAGCGGCGCCAGACATACAGAAAATCTAATACACTCCTGCATCATCGATGTCGGGTTCGGCTTTCAGCTTGCGGAAAACTATAGGCCGGTCGTAAGCAAGTGCTGAAATGCATATGCAAAATGTTTTTAAAGCCTTACCGTGATATGTCCGAGCACAATCTTCGGAACCCTGCAGCATTCTGAAATTTCGGACCCTCTCCAAGTTGTTGGCTGATTCTCTTTGTTCATTCGATTCAATTCAAAATTTTAAAGCGTTGTTGATGTGACAACTCTATAAAAAGAATCAACACAATATTATACAAATGCATTATAGGCGAATCAACAAAAAAACAAGAAAGAATGATTGTTCTGAGATTTTCGATTCTTCAAGCAAACAAACAGAAATTTTGAAGCTACATCAAAAATGACACTTACCTCTTTTTGTCTGACAGCGGCGGCGAAACTTTGAAGAATTATGTGACCAGCATCGAACTGGTATTAAAATAATATACCAGTTAGATGCAAATGCAGATGCAAACATTGGCATGATTATTCAGGTTTTCATAAACTTTCAGAGCGGTGTTGCTCTGAAGCTTCATTAGCAGCATTTTCAGTAAAAACCTTTTAAATCTAAACGTTGAGAAGTGCAGAGTTCGAAATGCTCGATAAAAATCAAAGGTTAAAAGAAACATGAATTTCTAAGTATGTAGTATATCATTTATTAAAACAGCAATGTCTACAGTTTGATAGATATCCGTTCTACGTTCTTATTAAATTTAAACTGAATTATAGTTTTTTTAGTCCATAAATGCAAGCAAAATATCGTTTTTGAGAAACTTAACCTAAGCAAATAATGTCGTCACCAGAATCAGAGTCTAAATCCATGTTAGCGATATCGTAGCTATCCGTCATTTCAGCCTTACACTTATCTATCAGCTCCTCCAACTGGGAATATGAATACTCCGACTTAAAGTGCGCGGTGTGAGACATATTCACCAGATCCACGTAATCCAACTGATACTTCATCTTAGACAAAGTCACTAATGAGTCCAAATCAACGTCTACCTCAAACCTAACCTTGTTTTTCCTATCAGTAGAAATCTTGATAGGTTTCCAGATGTTGAAATTGATTCCCTTTACACCTTGGTTACTTTGCTTCAGCCTCTCGGCCACGATCGCAGGATTCAGCTGATACTCGTTAGGCACGATGACATACATTCTAAAGAACCGAATGTTCTCGTCTTCAGCGCCCAACACAACGATAGCCTGACGATTAACTTTACCTAAATGTTGACTCAACAACCATTTTTTCGTCTCCGGATTTTCTGGGATTAGCCCAAAACAGTTCGGAGGGAAAAATCCGTACCTCACGAAATCTGTTCTGGACGAACCGTCCTGCTGGTGATATCGGAAAAGATGATAAATGAGTACTTCTTTAATTTTACGCGCTTGCATGAGGGAGAGAGTTTTGCAACCTTTGAGAGTTATTTTAATTATTGCGGGATCGTAAGCGAGCGACGGCATAGGAGAGTTCTGTACGGCCTCCGACATGACGGCGAGATCCACGGTGGAGGGCTCCTTGAGCCCCGCGTCGAACGCGTCCTTATCGATGGCGACCGCTTTCAGAAACACGTTCACTTTCTGCAGTTCGTAGCTCAGCATCAGCTTGTGTTTCTCGAGGGCGCGCGCGGACGACGGCGGCATGTCGACGTAGAGCCGGGTTCCTTTCTGCGTGACGATCTTCTTGACGAACTTCCACTTGACGATGTTGAGGCCCTCGAGGCGCTTGTTCTGCAGCTTGAGCTTGTCGAGCGGCTCGATGTTGCGGCTGCGCGAGTGGCCGGGCAGCCACACGGCGGCGCGCTCGTACCACAGCTCCTCCTTGGTGTACACTATGACGTGGAACTCTGTGAACCTGC